>VZQC01012723.1:1506349-1582823 GCA_009823505.1 Rhizomys pruinosus | reverse complement strand
TGTGCACCCGTGTCGTGCAATGCCGCGGAGGTCAGAAGAGGGTCTCAGATTCCCCTGGAACTGGAGTTCTCCTGGAATTGGAGTTTCAGACGGTTCTCGGCCGCCATGTGGGTGCTGGGGATCGAACCCGGGTCCTCTGTAAGAGCGGTCGGCACTCTTAACCGCTAGGCCATCTCTCCATCCCTTTTTTTTTTTTTTTATTTTTATTTATTTCTGTATGTGTATCAATGTACTGTCTGCATGCGGGTCTGTGCACCCGTGTCGTGCAACGCCGCGGAGGTCAGAAGAGGGTGTCGGATTCCCCTGGAGCTGGAGTTCTCCTGGAATTGGAGTTTCAGACGGCTCTCGGCCGCCATGTGGGTGCTGGGGATCGAACCCGGGTCCTCTGTAAGAGTGGTCCGCGCTCTTAACCGCTAGGCCATCTCTCCAGCCCCAGAAAAGACATTTTCATGCCAATTATTATACGTGTGAGGCAGTTGGTTCAAGAAACCATCTCTTTTCCTGAAACTTAACCAGAAGCTTGATCTGTGCTGAACACTGTGAGTAGCCTGGGTCTAGAGCATCCTGGTTGGAATCTCCCCCCTCTAGCTTCTGGATTACAAACTAGGAGATGTAAGCCCATCCAGCCACGTGCCATTCCCTTATATCTGGCTGATATCAGCACTGGGGGCTCAAGTTTTTATGAAGGAATTTAAAAAAGGAGATGGGGACAAGCAGGAAAGGCCTGGTGGGGGTTGCTGGGTCTCTGAAGGGATCTGTGGAAGGACGATGGCAGTCGGGCCCTTTCATGTTATGCATTTACAAACACATTTTCTTTCTTTTTCCCTTCTTTCCCTATTTCTCTGCTTTCTTTTCCTTTTCTTTCCTTCTTCCCTCCTCTCTCTTTTTCAGACAAGATCTCTCTATCTATAGCCCAGGTTGACCCGAGACATGCCATATAGCTCAGGCTAGCCTTAAACTCATGATCCTCTTGCCTCGGCCACCCAAGTGCTATATTACTGGTATGCACCACTCACTTCCAGCATGTTATCTCTTCTTAACCTGTCAATAAAATTCAGGACGCTAGATTATTACCTACATTTATTGATTGATTGATTGATTGATTGATTGATTGATTTTTATTTCTGTATGTGTATGAATGTACTGTCTGAATGTAGGTTTGTGCACCTGTGTCGTGCAATGCTGCGGAGGTCAAAAGAGGATGTCAGATTCTCCTGGAACTGGAGTTCTCCTGGAATTGGAGTTTCAGACGGTTCTCAGCTGCCATGTGGGTGCTGGGGATCGAACTCCGGTCCTCTGCAAGAGCAGTTGGCACTCTTAACCACTAGGCCATCTCTCCAGCCCCATTACCTACATTTAAAGATGATCTATTTTCCCAGGGTTATCCAAGTAAATATATATCGGAAATCCAAATGACTACATTACATAAAGACCATGAAGTGTAAGAATCTTAAATGTTGACCTTGATAACATTTTGCATGCTAAACAATATTTAAATATTTTATTAAATACTCCCCAAAGCTCCCTTGGGTCTGTCCCCTCTCAATCACAATTCCCCATTGATAGCTACTCCCCTGGCCTCTAATACCATTGATTATTAATTTCACCTGTTATTGAATTTCATATACACGTCTTTCTGTGTTTGGAAATTTTCACCATCATGTCCATTAGAGTCATTCATTTTGTTCCTCTTCTTTGCTGTGACAAAACACTCTGACCAATACCAACTTGGGGAGCAAAAGATTTATTCATCTTATATCTCCCAGGTCACAGTTCATCACTTAGGAAGCCCAAGTGGGAGCAGGAACTTGGAAGCAGAGCAGAAACACAAGCCATAAAGGAGCACTGCTTACTGGCTTGCTCTCCTGGCCCATGCATAGTTTGCTTTCTTATACAACACAACACAACCTGCCCAGAGGTGGTATCACCCTCAGTGGGCTGTGCCCTCCCACATCACCCAACAATTAAGAAAATGGCCCACAGACATGGTCACGGGCCAGTCCAATGGAGGCAATTCCCCAACTGAGGATCCCTCAGCCCAGGTGTGTCAATTTGACACTAAAGCTATCCAGCACACATGTTGTGTGTATGTAGTGGCAGTTCAATTTTTCACTGCTGTGAAACATTCCATTGTACCAATGTACAATTTACAATGCAAGTGACAGACATTTAAACTTTTTATAATTTCTGACCTTATGAATGAAGCTGCTAGGAGCATTTGTGCACATCATTTGGTAGGTAAAAATACTCATTTTTCTTGGGTGCCTACCCTAGACTATAATTTCTAAATCAAAATATATATAAATGTTGATCTTTTGAGGTTTTAATTAATTTATTTTTATTTTATGTGTATGAGTGTATGACCTGCATGTATGTAAGTTCATCCATGTCATGCAATGCCCACAGAGGTCAGAAGAGGGCAGAAGATCCCCTGGAACTGGAGTTACGGATGGTTGTTAGCTGCCATGTGGGTGCTGGGAATCAAACACAGGTCTTCTGCAGGAGCAGCCAGTGATCTTAACCACTGAGCCATCTCTCCAGGTCTTAATTTATTTATTTTTTATTTTATGTGTATGAGTGTTTTTGCCTGCATGTATATAAGTTTATCCATGCATCCAGTGCCCACAGAGGCCCAAAGAGGGTGTTAGATCCCCTGGAACTGCATTTATGGATGGTTGTTAGCCACCATGTGGATGTTGGGAATCAAACCTGGATCCTCTACAGCACAGCCAGTTCTCTTAACCAGTGAGCCATCTTCCCAGCCCCTATTTTTATTTTCTAATTATGTGTATGCCTCTGTGTGTCTGTTTGTGGGTGTGTGCATGTGAAGACAGGTTCCCACAACGACCAGAAGAGGACATCAATCCCCCAGAGCTGTAACAAATGTTTGTCTTTAATAGGCACTACAGAACAATTTTTACTTACATGGCAAATAGAGATTTTGTAGTCTTCTAATATTAGATTCTCTCAGTCCTTCTACACAGCCACTTGTCCTGATTTGCCAAGTATGCTCCTACCAACAGATAAAACACATTTGCAAATAAACCACAGAATTCTCAGCAATGGAAAATGATCCATAGGCTAGTTAAAGAGACGACTTGAATGTTTGATTCTTATCCAAAGGAATTCAGACATTAGGGCCCTTAGCTTGGACTTGGAAAGACACCAGGCTTTAAGGACATCGAAGTGCTCTGTTGTTGGGTGTGACTAGAGGGAGGGGGGTGAGGAGGGCAAACTTTCAGAGCTCACAGCTTGAGAAAGTAAGATTCAAGGTCACTGTATCAGACCTGGTAAAAGAAAACAGAAGCTTAAGATGTGCCCATGGCAGGGCGGGTAGAGACTAGGAGGTTGGTGTTTAGGAGAGTCATTCCAGAAGTCTCGGTGAGACTGAAGGAGACCAGGGTAGGCCAAGAGAACGTGCTGACCACCACATTTTCCCTGGACAGATGATAGCATTGCTATTTAGGAGAACGGGACACAGTGGCCGGCATCCATAATCTTAACACATGAGAAGTTGAGGCAGGAAGATCGAAAGTTTTAGTCCAACCTGGGCTATGTGACAAGACCCTGTCTCAAAACAACATTAACACCTGTTACATAGGAGGGACAATATAAGAAAAAAGATTTGAGCAGGGAAGGAGAGAAGGGCTAGGGGAAATGAATGGTTGGGAGCTCGAGTGTCCGTGGGGTCTGTCAGAAGCTCATCCAGTAGGCAGGTGAGGTATGGTCTCAAGCTCAGAGCACTAGAGCTAGAGTGGGGATTTCACACCATCCGTGGTGGTTAAGGAGTCACTAAGCCTGGAATCATTCTTTGGGACAAGGAAATACCACGAAGACTCCATCCTTTGAGGGGGTGTGGTGAAAGTCACCCCAGTCAAAGAGGGAGAGGAGAATTTGAATAAATTCAAGAGGGTATCATGGCCATAGCTTCTTGCCCGAGGTACGCCTACACGCTACAGCTTGAACATCCTGAACTTGAAAACCTGAAATCCCAAATGTTCTAAAATGTTTTCAGTGCTGACATATCAGGACACAATATTTCATGTATAAAATTAATAAAAAGTCTTGTGTAAAACTACCTTCAGAGTATGTCTACATGGTTTGTGAAGCAAACGCATTTCATGTGTGGAATTCCATTCCCAAAACATCTTTTTGGCTATGAAAATATTCCTAAGTCTGGAAAGCAACATGTCTGGCTCCAAGCATTTTTAAGCGATAACATGTACACAGAAGCCCCCAGCTCACAGTTGTTATGCGAAGGAATAAACAAACAAAGAAGCTAGTGTCATAAAGATAAGCAGGCATTTCCAGAAGGTACACAGTCCAGTCACGTGTTGTGGGGAGGCCGTGATGTAGAACTGAGTGTTCCCAGGCTGACCTGTACTGGGAACAGGAAGGACTGGAACAGCCTCTGCCATCATGTCCTGAGGACTCCACCTGAATGACTCTCCTCCCACACAGACATGGGATTGCTCCAGTACTGACTGGAGGGTGTCCTTCCATCATGGTTCTTACCTACAGCCCTCCCCACCTCCACCCTGATGTCCTAGGGTGAGACCTCTGCCCTTCGCTCACTTCCCATGTTTCCCCTTATATGCATGGCTGTCGTGGTTATCCGTTTCTGTAATATTGTACTTCTGGGTAGTTCAAAACAGTGCACACTTACTGCAGTTTCCAAGGCCAGCAATGTGGACCCGGCTCATCTGGGATTTCTCTTTTGGTCTCTTACAAGGCCACAATCGAGTTCCAGCTTGGGGAGGATCTCCTTCTACTCAGTGGCTGTGGGAAGGACTCAGCTCCTTGCTGAGGGCTGAGGTGCCTGTGAGCTGTTGGCCACAGGCTTCCCTCAGTTCCTTGACACGTAGGATTCTCCAACATGGCAGCTACAGGAAGGAGAGTCTGCTAGCTTGACAGAGGTTGCAGCCTTTCATCATCTAATCATGGAAGTGACATCCTGTCATCACAGTATGTTCTTTGAGCTGTAGACAAGTCACCATGTCCGGCCCATGTTCAACGGGAGAAGATCATACAAGATCATGAGTGTCCAGAGGAGACCACCACTCAGGCCACAGTGCAGCAGCACACTGTGGGTCTCACAGCTCTTCATCTGTTCACTCTCCTGGATAAAACGCCATGACCAAAGCCACTTATAGAAGGAAGACCTTTTTTTTTTTTTTGAGACAGGGTCTCCCTTTAGTCCCACCTGGCCTGGAGCTCACTTCTGTAGACCAGGCTGGCCTTGAACTCACAGAGATCAGCCTGACTCTGCTTCTTGAGTGCCGGGATTAAAGGCGTGCGCCACCACACCTGGCATTAAAGACAGTTCTTAGCTACCATGTGGGTGCTAGGAATCAAACCTGGGTCCTCTGCAAGAGCAGTCAGTGCTCTTAACCGCTGAGCCATCTCTCCAGCCCCTAGAAGGAAGACTTTATTTAGACTTACAGTTTCAGAGCACTGAGTCCATCATGGTGGGGAGGCATTAGGAACAGAAAGCTGAGGGCTCATATCTTCAAGCAGGCATAGGAAGTAGAGAAACAGACTGGAAGTGGGATGAGGCTTTATACTCTCAAAGCCCACTCCCACCCCAGTGACAAGCTTCCTCCAGCAAAGCCACAACCTCCAAGATTCCATGACCCTCCCCAAATAGCGCCACCAACTGACCAAATGTTGAAATATTTGAAGCCTAGGAGGGACATCTCTACAAATGTCCACTGAAACGGGCTAGTTTTTCTTTTCTCTCTGCCTCCCTCTTTGCTCCTTATTATATGGACTGACTTTGTCTTCCACCTCACTTTTTAGTATCCTACTGTTTGCCCAGGTTTTGGTTTGGGTGGTTTTTTGGGGAGAGGTTGGTATTTTTGAGACAGGGTCTCCCTGAAGCCCACCTGGCCTGGAACTCACTTTGTAGACCAGGCTAGACTTGAACTCACAAAGATCCGCCTGCCCCTGCTTCCTGACTGCTGGGATTAAAAGCATGTGCCACTGTGCCTGACCTAGCCCAAGCTTTATATTCAAAAGAATAGTCCTGGATTTGACCCAATTAAGAATTTTTATTTTTATTTATTATTGTTGTTGTATGTATGTATGTATCCATGTATGTATGTGTGTGTGATGTATGTGGATGCTTATACATGCTGCAGGGCATGTGGAGGTCAGAGGACAACTTTATGGAGTCAGTTCTCTGCTTCCACTTTACATCCCATCCAAGGACTGAACTCAGGTAGTCAGGCTTGCCAACAAGCACTTTTAACCACTGAGCTATGTCCCATCCTGGATAAGGTTGCTGAGGGCCTGGGTGTGTGGCCAGGCTGCTTCCTTCCCAATCTATCCTCATCCAGGTCTTTCTTCTGAAACAGTCAATTAGGGTGAGCATTTCAGAACTGCAGAGGAGGAAAGTTCTGTCAGCTCTCCACACGCCGCCACCAGCCACCTCACCATCCTCTGACTCCCAGCCCGGAAGTCAGCTCCCAAGTCCTGTGTTAAGTGCCTGCAAAGCCCCCCTGGGGCCTCTTAACATTCCTGCTGTTAACATACTCCTTCATAAATTCTACCCTGTTCCACCTCATCCATCCATTTGTTGGTCCCTTCTGCTCTCTGTCCACCTCAGTCCATTTCACATGCCACTAACCATCCAAATTGTTAGAAGAGCTATTAAGTCCAAAGCTTGGGCCTTGGGAGCCCTGATAAGCTAAGCTTGAACACCCATCCTCAATATGCCAACTAAAGAGACAAATAGCCAGGTGTGGTGGCGCATGCCTTTAATCCTAGCATTTGGGAGGCGGAGGCAGGTGGATCTTTGTGAGTTCAAGGCCAGCCTGGTCTACAGAGTGAGTTCCAGGACAGCTGGGGCTACAGGGAGACCCTGTCTTGAAAAGACCAAAAAAAAAAAAAAAAGAGACAAATAGCGTTAACAGCAAAGGAGATTTGTTCAAGATGGCTGCATTGGGAGGAGAAACATATAAAGCAGTCCAGTGACCTCCAAAACTATTTTTGGGGTCCTGACAGGAGATTTAGGTTTAAAATAGAGGGCAAGAAGCCTGCTCTCTAAGCAGCCCTGGTCAAAATGTGGCCCCCATCTCCTATTGATCGTGCAAGGTGGTTTCAGAAAAAGTTGTCAGAATTATGTGGAATCTCTTCCTGGGAGATGAGCCCGCTCTCTGGCTGGCACCAGGCTCCAGTCGTTTCCTTCCTCTTGCATGAGACTCTTGAGGAAATTTCAATTACTTGAGATCCATTGTCTTGATTCTGTAAGTTAAGGCGGAGGTACAAATGTCTCTCTTTAGAGTCTCTTCCCTCCTTCAGGACGATTTTACAAATACCAATCCGAACACAGTGTTTTCCTAAATTTCTCAGTTGCTTCCCTTCCCCAGGAAATTCCTTGCCTGGCTCTCCAGACATTGCTATCCATGCACACGAGATCCCTCTCCAACTGCTGACTCCCTGGCTGCCAAGCACTCTACTTTTATTCCGCCTCCACATGCACATCTGTCATTCTTTCTGCCTCTCCAACCTCCCATTCCCTTCCGCTCGCCTCCCATCCACCCGCCAAGCTCCACAGCTATATGAAAAGCCACGTTCCCCAAGTCACTCCTGCAGACCATGCGCTGCATGTGACCTTGCGTTCCCCAAGTCACTCAGTTGTCAGTCATCCTGCTACAGTAGTTTCCCCTGTATCTCCATATTCATATACAACCCACTTGTTAGAAAATATGATCTTTGAGAGTTGCAGTGTCTTTTTGCTCAACTTTGAATTTTCTACAGTTGTCCAGCCAAGAGCCTTGAACCTGTATATGTTACACGGTCAATAAACAGTAGATGATTTGAAGTGAGCTTCACCTGATGATTTCTCTCAGGTCCTGATCTGTTGTTTTACATCCTTTTCTGTTGTTTCCATTCTCCCCGCCTAGGGCTGTTGAGATGGCTCAGAGATTAAGTGCACTAGCTGCCCTTGCAGCTCGTGGGAACCAGATTTGGTTCCCAGAACCCACATGGCGGCTAACAACCACCTGTACCTCAAGTTCCAGATGATCCACCCCCCTCTTCTGGCTTCCATGAGCACTGTATGCATGGGTGCACTTATATACATGCATGCAAAACACTAATACACCAAGTACAAACAAAAATATTTTGGGTCTTTTTGAGACAGAGTGTCCCTGTAGTAACCCAGTGCTAGCCTGGAACTCACTATATAGACCAAGCTGATCTTGAACTCACAGAGATCTGCCTGCCTCTGCCTCCTGAGTGCTGGGACTAAAAGCCTGCATCGCCATGCCTGGCAAAACAAAAATACTTTTAAAGTTCCTTTATTCTATCAATATGGTATGTGACATATGGTATGTGCTTTTTCTTTTTCTAATTTTCAAGTGACATATAACACATTAAAAGTTATGTACATAAATGAGTTGCCATGAAATGTTCAAATACTTGTGTACATTGCATAATGATTAAATCAAGTTAAACGTATTCATCTTAAACTTTTATCATTTCTTTTTTTTTAAATTTTTTTATTTCTTTAAGTGTATGAATGTACTGTCTGGATGCAAGTTTGTGCACCCGTGTTGTGCAATGCTGCGGAGGTCAGAAGAGGGTGTCGGATTCCCCTGGAACTGGAGTTCTCCTGGAATTGGAGTTTCAGATGTTTCTCGGCCGCCATGTGGGTGCTGGGGATCGAACCTGGGTCCTCTGTAAGAGCGGTCCATGCTCTTAACCGCTAGGCCATCTCTCCAGCCCCATCTTTTATTATTTCTTTGCTGTGGAATAGCCCCAAATCCTTGCTTTTCAAGTTGTAGAGACCATGTGTGTATCACCCATCATCACCATTTTGTGCGGTAACACCCACCCAGAGCTCCTTGCTTCTAACCATAACCTATTGATTAACCTCTCTCCGCCCTCCTCCCCTCATGCCATATTTTTCTGGAGTGGGCAGGGATAGTGTAAGTCTCATTTCTTTGAAGAGAGAAGATGTGAGGAAGAGCATGGGAGAGGCCACTGAGGCCTCTGACCTGGACAGTCCCAGTCAAGCAGATTCCACAGCTCAAGTTTCATCACTCTCGTGAGTATGCAGTCTCTGGGTGTTACCTAGCGAGCAACACCTTCAACCAGCCTGAGCTCATGCTTCTCAACTTTGTCACCTGTCACCATGAGAGAGTGTGGCACAGGGCATGCCAAACAGGAAAAACAATTACACAATCCAATACACTCAACACCCACTAGGTGCCCCGTGCTCTGCTAGGGGCTAGAGATGCAACGATGACCAAGCCGGATTTGGCATGGACACCTCCAAAAGATAATTCTGGAAAGAAGAGCTGCAGATACTGATAGCATACTTACTGAACCAGGCCCTGCATTGAGCACCTCATATAATCCTACAGTTTCTACAATTGTCCTTATTTTATTGGTGGAAAAGCAGAAGCCTGGAGAGCCTAGGTATTTCCCCTGGATTAGCAAGTGGTAGACAAGGGCTCAAACCTAGGGCTTGTGACTTGAGTTCATTCTCAGATGCACCAACTCTGCCTCTTTTCTCTTCAAAACAGTCTTACTCCATTCTTTGAGCCCATGGCTGACCACAGGTGAAGGTACATATGACATAAGCAGTGTGGCAACCCTTGCAGCTGGAGATTACACACGTTCGTGGAGTAACCTTCCCCTGCACTTCCCAGCATTCCTCCGCCCAAAACACTCACAGATCGAAAGAGCCTGTGGGTAGAGGTCATGTCGACTAGCTCATATGTCTCACAGGCATTCCTGTACCTTCTGCTGCCTGATACTCTGACTGCATGCTTCATCCTCTCCTGTGAGTTTTCACAAGCCTCTTCAACCCTTCTATGGAAGAGAAAAGGCTAAATAAACTAGATGTGCCTTGAGCATAGATTGCCATGGGAATGACAGCAGCGGAGGCTTACTATGCAAAACATCTTAGCCAGGTTTGTTTGTTTGTTTGTTTGTTTGTTTGTTTTTGTCTTTTTGAGACAGGGTCTTCCTGTAGCCCCAGCTGTCCTGGACCTTGCTATGTAGATCAAGCTGGGCTTGAACACACAGACATCTGCCTGCCTCTGCCTCTGCTTCCTGACTAAAGGTGTGTGCCACCACATCCCAGCTTTATTCAGTTTTCATTTGGTTCCAGAGATTCTTGCTGGGTTTCCTGGACTCTTGGTATCACTGCGATTTGTCCCTCTGGAAGCCTGCATAATAATTTTTTTGAAAAATTCAGCTTCCTAAAAGATCTCCTCTGAAGGATCGATTCTTTGACTCTTAAAAGTTCAGCTTCTCAAGACAGAATGTAGCCTTCCATAGAGACTGTGGGAGGTAACATGGTGGTTCCTCAAGACGTTAGCAGAGGCCACATGTGTGGTGCATGCTGTAATTCCAGCAGTAGGAGGCTGAGGCAGAAGGATTGAAAGCTTGATTCGACTGGACTATGTAGCAAGACCCTCTCTTAAAAATTAGCCAGGCATGGTGGCACATGCCTTTAGTTTCAGCACTCGGGAGGCAAAGGCCAGCCTGGTCTACATAGTGAGTTCTAGGGTAGCTGGGGCTACAGGGAGACCCTAGCTCAAAAAAAACCCAAAAATTTTTAAATTATTACATTTATGTATGCATTTACTACATGTATGTGCACACATGTGTGCACATGAGGAAATTTTTCAGGAGTTGGTTCTCTTTAAGATTTTTTTAAATTTTTAATTATTAATTTTTTATGTGTATGAATGTACTGTCTGCATGTAGGTTGGTGCACCCGTGTTGTGCAGTGCCTCGGAGGTCAGAAGAGGGCATCAGATTCCCCTGGAACTGGAGTTAAAGACAGTTCTTAGCCGCCATGTGGATGCTGGGAATCGAACCATGGTCCTCCACAAGAGCAGTCAGCGCTCAAGAGCAGTCAGCGCTCTTAACTGCTGAGCCATCTCTCCAGCCTCAGTTCTCTCCTTCTGCTATGTGGGTCCTGGGGATTGAACTCAGGTTATCAGGCTTAGCAACAAGCGCCTTTACCCTCTGAACCATTTTGCTGGCCCTCCATATTATTTTAAGTTTACATTTTATGGAAACAGAAACTGAGCTTCAAGGTAAAATGGCTTGTCCAAGGTCCCTCGGCAAAGTGATACCCACTTGGAACAAGAGCTGAGGGCTCTGGGCCATCCTCCCTGGGGACCTGCTGGCATCGTCACCCTGGAGAGGCAGGACCCACGTGGCCCTTGGCCCTTGCCTGATGTCTAGCTATCTCCGGCACATTTTCTCTCCCTTTCCTGCTTGACTTGAATGCTCTCTTGTTTTGTTTCCTTCTTTCGAGATGGAATTCTGTTTTGCAGCCCAGCCTGGCTGGGAGGTCTCCCTCCCTCATCTATCTTCCTCCCTCACCTCCGAGTACTGGGACTACAGGCAAGCAACACCACCCCAGCTAACCTGAATGTTCTTGGTGGTCAAAGCAGGTGAGATCCTCACAGCAAAGCCCACAAAAAGCAAAGCTGAGGGAAGTGGGCTCTAGTGGGAAGTGCACCCCCTCCAGCATGGACAGGAGTGTTTCTGTTTCTTCCAGATCCCCTGGGTCTTAAACTATTGGGATGTAGTTCAAAGTAGAAATTCCAGCCCTAGGCTGGCTCTTCACCGAGGACTCCTGTTTTTCCACATGCTTCTCTCTCCAACTTGCTGCTTGTTGCCCATGGTCACTCCTGGCTGCCATCCACCCAAAGCTCTGCAGGTCTAGCTTGAACAGTACCTCCATTATAAGAGAAACCCGCCCTGGCAAGCTCCGAAGGCATGTCCTGACCAACCTGAGGGAGGGCACACCCCTGGGAAACATCTGCTGCCTTGGTGTGCTTAGAATGATCGACGTGCTGGAAGAGAGACCCACATCAAGCCTTTCTTCCTTTGTCCGTCCTATCCCACTGGACAGAGCCCAGCCCTGGTAGGAAAGCAAAGCAAAGTGTGGGGCGCTTAGAAAACTCAACAGTTGGATGGACCTTTTGCAGGTGGGTTAGGAAGCACCCTTCAGAGAAACAGTCTTTTAATTGTAGAAAAAGGGCATTCATAGAAGTATTACTTTCTTCTTTTTTTTTGAGACAGGGTCTCCCTATAGCTCCAGCTGGCCTGGAACCCACTCTGTAGATCAGGCTGGCCTTGAACTCACAGAGATCAGCCTGCCTCTGCCTCCCGAATGCTAGGATTAAAGGAGTGCACCACCATGCTGCATGGCTTAAAGATGATTCTTAGCTGCTATGTGGGTGCTGGGAATTGAACCCAGGTCCTCTGCAAGAGCATTCTGTGCTTTTAACTTCTGGGCTATCTCTTCAGCCCCCCCTTTTTTGAGAAGTATTACTTTCATGGATCTGCAGGAGTGTAAGGGGGACGAGAGTCATGGGGGTGAACACAATCTAAACACATTATATGCAATGTATGAAAATGTTATAATAAAACCTATTGCTTATATGCTAATAAACTTTAAATTTTTTCAATAAATAAGAAAAATAAAAGAAGAAATATTACTTTCATCTCCATTTTCTTTCTTTACCTATATAACATTTTTTTTATTTTTAAAATTTATTTATGTGTATGAATGTACTGTCTGCATGCAGGTTTGTGCGCTCATGTCGTGCAATGCTGCGGAGGTCAGAAGAGGGTGTGAGATTCCCCTGGAACTGACAGTTAAAGACGGTTCTCAGCCACCATGTGGGTGCTGGGGATCGAACCTGGGTCCTCTGCAAGAGCAGTCGGCGCTCTTAACTGCTAGGCCATCTCTCCAGCCCCCCTGTATAACAATTTTTATCAACTAGGGCTTACATTTGACTTTCTTCCTGCTTTCTTTCTTTCTCTCTCTCTCTTTCTTTCTTTCTTTCTTTCTTTTTTCTTTCTTTCCTTCTTTCATCCTTTCTTCCTTGCTTAACTCAGAGTCTTATATATCCTAGGTTGGCCTTAATCTCAATATGTAGCTGAAAGGAACTTCTAATCCTGAGCCTCTACCTCCCAGTACAGGGATTACAGGTATGTGCCACCACCATATGCAGCTCTTTTTTTCTTTTTTCTTTTTTTTTTTAAACTCTTAACTGAGCTCGTTTCTTTTTGAAATATAAGCAGGTGTATATATTTATACATATGTCTAACCTTTATGGATAAAGTGGTCAGAGAAAACCATAACAATACAGCAAGTCTAAGCTGGGACCTTAAAGGTCATAAGGCAGATATGTGGAGGGTCAGGAGAGTAGGAAATACCAAGCTTCAGGACAGAAAGAAGTCTGCATATGTGAGGCCCAGGCTGCAGAGCAGTTAGTGGAGACAGCAAAGAAGTCAGGATACGGGCTGGAGAGATGGCCTAGCGGTTAAGAGTGCTGACTGCTCTTGCAGAGGACCCAGATTCGATCCCCAGCACCCACATGGCGGCTGAGAACCATCTTTAACTCCAGTTCCATGGGAATCTGACGCCCTCTTCTGACCTCCGTGGCATTGCACGACACTGGTGCATAAACTTGCATGCAGACAGTACATTCATACACATAAAAAATAAATGAAATTAAAAAAAGAAGTCAGGATACTATGAGCCTTTTAGTGTAAGGGCAATAGGAATCCATGGAAGATTTCTGTCCACCTAGACATAGTGTGAGCAGACTTTATCTCTGCAACTAAGACCCCTCTACCCATTTCACTGACCAATCTACTCCCCAAGTGACTAGAACCACATCTCAAGAACTATTTGGAAGGGGAAAGGGGATCAGTAGAAGAAGGGAGGGGAAGATAAATTAATGAGGGGTATGATCAAAGAACACGATGCTTATGTATGAAAAGTCCATGATGTCCAGGCGTGGTGGCAGTGGTGCATGCCTTTAATCCTAGCACTCGGGAGGCAGAGGCAGGTGGATCTTTGTGAGTTCAAGGCCAGCCTGGTCTACAGAGTGAGTTCCAGGACAGCTGGGGCTACAGGGAGACCCTGTTTCAAAAAGACCAAAAACAAAAAAATATTTTGCCTAGTATGGCTGTGCATGCCTTTAATCCCAGCAGTTGGGAGGCAGAGACAGGCAGATCCCTGGGTTCAAGGCCAACCTGGTCTACATAGTGAGTTCCAAGCCAGTTGGAGCTATGTTGCCTCAAGGAGTTTTTCCTCTCTGTCTGACATCGGTGACTGTCTGTAGATTTCTCAGCATAGGCCAGCCAGCCAGGTGCACTGAGTATCATGCGGCGGCAGAGACAGGGAGGGAGAAGGTTCTGGGAGTCCATAGAAATATGAACCCAGGGCTGGAGAGATAGCCTAGCGGTTAAGAGCACCGACTGCTCTTGCAGAGGACCCGGGTTCGATCCCCAGCACCCACATGGCAGCTAAGAACCGTCTGAAACTCCAATTCCAGGAGAACTCCAGTTCCAGGGGAATCCAAGACCCTCTTCTGCCCTCCGCGGCATTGCACGACATGGGTGCACAAACCTACATGCAGACAGTACATTCATACACATGCAAAAATAAATAAAATTAAAAAAAAAAAAAGGAAAAGAAATATGAACCCAATAATGGGTGGGGAGAAATTTCACAGGGGAAATGACTCAGTTTTATTGGCAAAAGTCAGTGTCTTTTATACTAAAACTACCGTGCTCTGGAGTGGAAATGGGGGTTGGGCGGGCGTGCAGGAGAGCCAGGGAGGTGCAGTCTTCACCGCTCCTACCAGGGGCAACGAAACTCCCAGGTGTGTATTGATAGGCAGGCCGTGTGGCATTTTATCTGCCCAGTACATCAAAGGGAAGCCTTAGGGTATGGGATCTCACTTGGCAAGCAGGGGGGCCTGCCCATCCCAGCTCCAAGAAGCTATGTGGACATGGACGGTGGGTGCGGGTCCCCATAGTGCTCAAGCCAGGCTGAGTCTCATCCTGACAGGGCTACAGGGAGACCTTGTCTCAAAAAGACCAAGCAAACAAACAAACAAAGAAACAAGCAAATAAAAATATTTTATCTGCCCTATAAAATAATAAGCTTGTCTCTGTCCACCTGCTACAAGTCTTAATAACTTCCCATCCCCTTGTCTGCTTTGCAGAGTTGGAGCTCAGCATTAAAATCCTCATCCCATCTGAGGGAGGGCTGACAACCCAGAAGAGAAACCTGAGAACCAGCTCCAGTCTCTTCACATCTGCCACAAAGATCAGGCCAGGGATCTTTAAGTTAAAATCCAGACTTGCTTTCCTGCCTCTTCCCACCAAACAACCAAAGTTAAGCAACAAGCTTTCAACTGGGAGAGGAACACTTACCAGAAATCTCCCAGATACATTTTCTTCACTTGCCAAAGTGCCAATTAACCTAATTAAGGTTCATCTGTCCACTCTCTGTTACCCAACCCCCATCTGCAAATAAAAACCCAACTCACTCCCCAGTTATAACCCAGAAAAATAAAAAGTTTTAAGACAACACAAGGCCAAGAAGCCGGTAAGGAGTCATAACCTGTGTTCCATTCTCTTTTACAATGGATTAGGCCACTGGCAAGGCAAACAGGTCCACATCTGGAAGAGATGCAGAGAAAGTGTCCCAGCAGGAAGGGTGGGATTCTGGCCCCTTCTCCTTCTCTGAAAGATTGCTTTTCCTTACTACTTAAGGAAGTCCTGGCTCCTGTTCCATTTCTTTCATTTGTTCCATGAATATTTATTGTGAACTTAGTATCTGTGATGCAAACATCCCTTTTAGGATTCTTTTCTGGTGAAGTCCAGTGGAGACAAAGGCAGTGGAAAATTGGAAGACTTCTGTTTTTAAGCCAAGACACTCTCTGGCATGGAACAAATTATTTTGCTTCACCAAGGTTTGGTATCTGCTTTGGCAGCCTGTGAGCTGCTCTGAGGATCAAATTTGATAATGACAACCAAAGTTCTGAGAACTCTAAAGTGCTCAGAAACAAAGGCTGGTTTTTTGAGGACATTGCATTGGTTTTTAGATGGAGCTGCGTGACTCGCTCACAAATGATAGTAGAGATGAGGCTGCACTTGTGCACGCCTCCTTCCATGCCTTTCTAGTGGTCCCAATAATGTGCTCCTACCATCATTTTTGTCATAGAATTTAGAAAATAAAAGATTCATTACCAGCACTTGGTGAAGACCACTGTCTTCTCTGATTATCAGTTGAGTAGTGACGAGTTAAGTTTTTGATATTTGGCTAAGAAAAATATAGGTGGAGGACACCTTGAGATTAGATTCAGTCACTTAATATGTGTAGTTTTTTTTTAATATGTGTAGTTTATAGTCACTTCCATGTTGAGTTAGGTAGCAGTAAGCCTCCTAGTGCACAAACGGCTTCCAGGAATCCGCCTAACCCTATAGTACCAACTCATCTGGTGTCATACATGAAAGGGCAGGCCCAAGGGCCAAATTTCTATAAGAATATAGTCTATAGTATCTAGAAGCAGAAATATATGGGATAGGGGGTGAGAAATAAGGTTTGGGTATATGGTACCAAAAGCTAATCTTCAGAAAGTTTTTCTAGTCATCATTTGTGTTCATTAATAACAAGTGAGAATAATCAGTTCTGACACCTAGCTAAAGCAAAAATGTGCTACTATCAGACACACTCTTGGTTAATGTAATAGAATGATAATATATTCCTTTTTTAAAATAAGAAACTCTCAGAATAAAGCCTAGTATAGTCCCTCAGCTGCAGACTATAGTCCTGTAGCAGTATTAAGCATGTCTGTGGGTAAAACTCCAAGTTCTATGTGTCAGACCAGAACACACACACTCTGGGCATGTCAGATGCTCTCCTAATGGCAGGTCTTTGGTTGGTGTCTCAGACATAGCAACATGGCCTGAAGAAGCAAGTACGTCTGTGTCAAAACCCCTACACAGCCAGTAGTAAATCAGTCTGAGTAGTTAAATAGTAATTTGATGACATAATTGTGCCATCCAATACAAGAAGCAATTTATTTCTTTATTATATGCCTTCACCCAATAAATTTCATTACATAGTTTTTAGAATTACTAATCATAAAAATTACCAACAATAGGCCAGGCATGGTGGTGCTCCCTTTAATCCCAGCACTTGGGAGGCAGAGGCAGGTGGATCCCTGTGAGTTCAAGGCCAGCCTGGTCTACATAGTGAATTCCAGGCCAGCTGGGGCTACAGAGAGACCCTGTCTCAAAAGACCAAAAAAAAAAGTTGATAATTTGGGAGGACTGGAAAGATGGCTCAGTGGTTAAGAGGACTGGCTGCTCTTGCAGAGGACCCGGGTTCCGTTCCCAGCACCCACGTGGTGGGTAACAACTGTCCATAACTCCAATTCCAGGGGGTCCGACGCCTCTATCTGACCGCCACTGCCACTGCATGGCATGACTCATGTGTAAGTGCAATGCACTTACACATATACTCATAAGCATAAAAATTTTTAATTAGGGCTGGAGAGATGGCCTAGCGGTTAAGAGCGCCGACCGCTCTTGCAGAGGACCTGGGTTCGATCCCCAGCACCCACATGGCGGCCGAGAACCGTCTGAAACTCCAATTCCAGAACTCCAGTTCCAGGGGAATCCGAGACCCTCTTCTGACCTCCGCGGCATTGCACGACACGGGTGCACAGACCTGCATGCAGACAGTACATTCATACACATACAGAAATAAATAAAAATAATTTAAAAAATTTTTTAATTAGGGGCTGGAGAGAAGGCCTAGTGGTTAAGAGCACAGACCGCTCTTACAGAGGACCCGGGTTCGATCCCCAGCACCCACGTGGTGGCCGAGAACCGTCTGTAATTCCACTTCCAGGAGAACTCCAGCTCCAGGGGAAACTGAGGCCCTCTTCTGACCTCCGCGGCATTGCACGACACGGGTGCACAGACCTACATGCAGACAGTACATTCATACACATGCAGAAATAAAATTAAATTTAAAAAATTAAAAAATTTCTAATTAGTAATTTTATAATATTTGACAGAATTTTTGCATTTGAACATTATTATATCCTTATTTACTTCAAATAATTATTTTTCATGCTTCATGTATCTTTATTTCTTTTTAAATCTTTTGAGATCAGGTATCACATTGCTGATATAGCTCCATGGTAGACCACTTGCCTGCTGTGCAGAAGGTTCTAGATTTAATTCCCAGGACCAAACAAACTCCCCAAAGACAGGCTCTCACTACGTGTATGGGGTCAGACTGACTTTGCACTACCCGTTCTCCCCAGTGTGTGACTATGGGTGTGCTGCCAGGTCTCGCTCTGCTTCTTAAAGGGGAGCTCAACTATATAAACGTCAGGCTTGTTGAAGCCTGAACCACTCCTGCCTTCTACTTGGTGCACCACCTGGTTATCCTACTCCACCTGGCTGTATACGTGGGCCCAGTGTCCTCGCTCCCTCACAGCTCCTTCCTTTGCCATTTATACCCACAGATGCATATGGCAGAGCCTAACTCTTCCCACAAGAAACTGAGCAACTCAAGAGTCTGCCACTGAAGAGATTCTCCATGATTAGGAGTTAGGATCAGCTTAGGATGCCAAGAAGGAAATAGGAAAGGAGGCAAAAGCAACTGCAAATATGACCCAAACTACTTATGTTCAGATAAAAGCTACAAAGAGTTAGCTCACAGTGAACATATTAAAAGACTCATTACTGGCTTGAAGGTTAAGAGCACTGGCTGATCTTGCAGAAGACCCAGCACCTACAGGGCAGCTAACAATCCTCTGTAACACAAGTTCCAGGGGATCTGACGCCCTCTTCTGACCTCTTCAGGAATTGCATGATACAGGTGCACTTACATACACACAGGCAATACACTCATACACATTAAAGGAAAATAGATTCCATTAGCCCAGCATATGGAACTGGACAGTGAGTTTGAGGCCAGCTTGGACTATACAGGGAAAAGAGGGAGAAAAAGATTCCTTGTGCATCTGACCTCAGAATACTACTCCTTTTTCTTAAGACTAAAAGCAAACAAAAACAAGCAAACAAAAAATAACTCATGAAGATGCATGCCTTTAATCCCGGCACTTGGGAGGCAGAGGCAGAGGCAGAGGCAGGTGTATCTCTAAGTATAAGGTCAGTTTGTTCTACATAGTGAGTTCCAGACCAGCCAGGGCTGTATAGTATGACCCTGTCTAAGCAAGCACACAAACTTGAATTATACATATTTATGGAGTAGAAAGTGATAATTTCATGCAGGCACACAGCGCATAGTGATTAAATGGGAGTAATTAGCATGCCACCTCCGTAAGCAGGCATAATTTCTTTGTTTTTGTTTCTTTGAATTCCTTTCTTCTAGTTCTTTGTAAAATACACAACACGATATTTTAGACTATAGTCACCCTATCATCCAGCTCTATCTATTTCAAGCAGAATAACTAACCA
Organism: Rhizomys pruinosus; assembly: GCA_009823505.1. Lineage (NCBI taxonomy): Eukaryota > Metazoa > Chordata > Mammalia > Rodentia > Spalacidae > Rhizomys > Rhizomys pruinosus. Next base: position 1,563,539 of record VZQC01012723.1, on the reverse strand, counting down.
GCTAACTACAGGGAAGTAGCTCTGTGGAGGAGAATGACAGTGGTCCACCAAAACCCACCCCCTCCCTCTCCCATCAGCGCAGATTTAAAGCCAGCCACGTGGTCTCTCATCTAGAGATCTTTCTGGCCTCCCTCCCTCCCTCCCTGTGTCTGGCTGTATCCATACAACTCAGTTCACCAATATGACTTGGCTGGAGAGATGTGTGTAGCTTGCTCTTGGCTCTAGGGAAGGTGCGTATCTCTTTCCAAAGCTATTAGTCATATAAACATCTTTGCAAAGATTCTGGATTATGAACAGTTGGTCCTCTGCTTGTGACATATGCACAACTGTGAGTGGTCCAGGGGGAACTACCTCCAAAGATTTACTATCCATTTGCAAAGACAATTCACATCCACTGAAAGAAAAGAAAATCTATTTTTACCTTTAAACAACTGCAGTTCCAGGCTGGAGAGATGGCTTAGTGGTTAAGAGCACTGGCTGCTCTTGCAGAGGACCCGGGTTCTATTTCCAACATCCACAAAACACTGAAACTGCAGTTCCAGGGGATCTGATGCCCCATGTGGCCTCGGTAGGCATGGCATGCATGCAGTGTACTTACAAACATGCAAGCAAAACTCACATAAAATAAAAATAATAAAATCTTTTAGAGCATTAAAAAATTGCAATCCCACACTGTACAACTCTTCAGACCTGGAATCAGACTGGGTGATGGCTCCATGCTTCTTTTCTCATAAGACTTACTTTTTATCAGAGCCAGCATTGAAAACCTAGCTTCGCAGAGATCCATGTCATCAGAAATGAAGTTGTACAGTCTGATAGTAGAGCTGTAATGTGTCATTTTTAACTTGCAGGTTTCTTTAAGCTATTATTGTTTTATTTAAAGAGAAATACACATGGCAAAAAGAATCAAGCAGTACAAAGTGGGTGGAGTTGGTGAAGTGATGGCTTCTTTTAATTTGTGCTTTTTTTTAAATTTTATTTATTTTCTATGTGTATGAATGTACTGTCTGCATGTAGGTTTGTGCACCTGTGTCATGCAATGCCGCAGAGGTCAGAAAAGGGTCTCGGATTCCCCTGGAACTGGAGTTCTCCTGGAATTGGAGTTACAGACGGTTCTCAGCCTCCATGTGGGTGCTGGGGATCGAACCCGGGTCCTCTGCAAGAGCAGTCGGTGCTCTTAACCACTAGACCATCTCTCCAGCCCCTATTTGTGCTTATTTAAAGCTGAATGAAGTTGAACATCTTCCAGTGTTTAAAAGCTTCTCTGTGAACTGCCTGTTCACATCCTTGATCCATTTGTTTTTTGTTTTTTGTTTTTGTTTTTTTTTTTTGGTGTTTTTGATACTCCTCTTATTTTTTGGAAGCTTTGAGATGAGGGAAATTAGCATTTCTGTCATAGCTGCACTAATGTGTTGGGAGTTTTTTTGTTTTTCTCCCCTGTGTATTGCTGAGGGTATTTGTCCGGTACCCACCTGCACATCCAGTGTTCATTTCCAATGTGAGTCCAGGCCCCACCATCAGCTTCACCCAGTCAGCGAGGCTAAGTGCATCTGTTCTCTTTCTTGAGAGCCCAAGGAAGGCTCTACATCGAATTCTCCTCCGTGAATAAGAGCCAGGTATGGTGGTGCACACCTTTAATCCCAGCACTCAGGAAGCAGAGGCAGGCGGATCTTTGTGAGTTCAAGGCCAGCCTGGTCTACAAAGTGAGTTCCACAGGCCAGCTGAGGCTACAGAGAGACCCTGTCTTAAAAAAAAAAGAACCAGACAGAACAATTTTACACAGAGGGGGATACATGATATCAACTAGTTTAGTAGCTGAAACTCAACTCAAAGGGGCTGTCCATATTTTATTGAAACTATGAAGGGATTAAGAGAACTATCTCAGTTAAAGAATTATCTTAGTCTGTTTTCTGTTACTACAACAGAATAACCAAGATGGGTAATTTAAAAAGAATAGAGGCTTATTTGGGCTCATGGTTCTGGAAGCAGGTAAATCAAAGATTGGGCAGCTACATCAGGTGAAGACCTGTGTTCGAAGCTCATGCTGGAAAGTGACAGAACAAGCAGGTGCTCGCACAAGAGCCAAGCCTTAGGGGAGAACTCGCTTTATAATAGCAGTGCTCACAGTAATTCTTCCAGTCCTATGAGAACCAGAACTTAAACTTAGAGAAAGACACAGAGTCTTTCATTTGGGCTCCACCCCACCACCAAACGTCTCTTGCTGACACCACTTCCCAACACTGCTGCACTGAAGACTGAAGCCTCATCGTGACTTTTGGTGGGACCCAGCTAAATCAAAACCATAGCAAAAACACTCACCCAATTAAAAAAGAAATAGTAGGTATGGTTGCACAAACCTGAAAACCAGCACTCAGCACTCAGCCTTTGACTGATCCAGAAGGAGTTTAATGGGGCTGGAGAGATGGCTCCATGGTTAAGAGCACTGGCTGCTCTTGCAGAGGACACAGGTTTGATTCCCAGAACCCACATGGTGGCTAAGAACCACTGGTAACTCCAGTTCCAGGGCATCCAATGCCCTCTTCTGACCTCCTTGGGCTCTGCAAGACACAGGTGCACTTACACACATGCAGGCAATACAATCATATGCATAAAATAAAATTTTTTAAAGAGCTAAAAAAATAACATTGACTGGAAAATAAAACAAGCAAAAAAAAAAAGAGTTTGAGACCAGTGCTGAATATGGTGATATATGCTTTTAATCCCAGCGTTCAGGAGGCAGAGGCAGGGGACTCCCTGTGAGGACAGCTTGGTTTACATAGTGAATTCCAAGTCAACTGGGATTGCATAGAGAGACCCTGTTTCAAAAACAAACAAAAAAGGAGTTTGAACCAGCCTGGGCTATAAAGTGAATTTGAGACCAGCCTGGGGAATATAACAAGATCCTGTTGATCCTGTCTCAAAATAATAAATGAATAAACAAGCTGTGTGGGGCATCAGGAGTCATGCGATGCCTCTTGTATTCATTTCCTGAGGCTGCTGTACCACATGACCACACACTGGGTGGCTCAGCACAACAGAAGTTTGTGGTCTCACAGTTTGGGAGGTCGGAAGCCCAGCATCAAGGCAGCGGCAACATCACACCCAAGTGTCCTCGGCACAATCCACCCCTGCCTCTTCACCTCCTCATTGCTGACCACACCACTCTGACCACATCCTTCCCGTCCAGTCTTTCCACAGCCCTCTTGGTACGGGTGTGCCTTCGCTGGATGTCTGTCTCATAAGGGTCCAGGAAGGATCCCCCAGGAAACTGTCCTCTGTGCTTTCCTGTTGCTGGGATAAATACCATGACCAAAAGGAACTTGGGAAGACCGGGTTCTTTTCATCTTATAAGTTACAGTCGATCACGGCAAGAAATCAAGGCGGAGCTCAAGGAAGAAACCATGGAAGAATACTACTTACGAGCCTGCTCAGCTATTGTTCTTATACAACCTGTGCCCGCCTGCCCAGGAATGGCACTGCCCTGTGTGGGCCAGACCATATATCAGTTTACAATCAAGAAAATGCCCCCACAGACATGCCCACAGGTCAAGCTGATGGAAGAAATCCCTCATTTGAGATTCCCTCTTCCCAGATGTGTCAAGTTGGCAACCAGGTGTTATAGTAGAAAAACAACAACTTAAAATTAGTCACGCGAATAAGAATCTCCAGTCTGAGCCGGGTGTGGTGGAGCACGCCTTTAATCCTAGCACTCAGGAGGCAGAGGCAGGCGGATCTTTATGAGTTCAAGGCCAGCCTGGTCTAAAGAGCGAGTTCCAGGATAGCTGGGGCTACAGGGAGACCCTGTCTCAAAAAGACCAAAAAAAAAAAAAGAATCTCCAGTCTGGATGAAGACTCAGCTTTCCAGTTTTTCCAGATGACCTGATCACAGACCCACCCCTGGGAAAGTGGATTCACCTTAAGTTATGCTAAAGAAATTGCTGTGCACTTATTTTCAGACCTGGGAATCTTGGTATATGGGTGGAGGGTATGTATGCATATTTTAGGATAATATAAAATTAAAAGGGAAAAACGTGAATCCTGAATTTCCAAATATGATTTGGAAATAACATACAGTTTGTCTTTAGATGACATAATTTTGGTATAGGTGAGACATATATATATATATATGCATATGATATATATATATATATATATATATGCATATGTTGAAGCAGAACCAACTGAAACAATGAAGTTCTCCCAAAAACATTAATCCTCTGCTTTGAAAAAACTTTGGAAAGACTCAGAAAAAGATGCAAGACATGTATGGCAGAGTGCATGAACTCAGGTGGGGTGGGAAGCATGGAAAGGAAAATGAGTCTGAACTGGACTGAGAAATGATGTATGAAAAAGTTTAATAATAAAAATATATGCAAAAAAAGAAAATCACAAAAAAATTCAATAAAAAGATCAAAATAAATAAATTGGTGTGGAATACCTAGTACATCAATGAGATGGTGAGCTTTTCCTACCTGGAATCCCTATTAGCACAGTTCCTGTGGATCAGGTCACAGGCATGTGTCTCTCTGTGCACATCTGCCCACGTTTGAGAATTCTTCAGAAAAGCATAACTTCTTCTTTTTTCTTTATTTCTCTTTTCTTATTTTTTTTTAAATGTGAGCAAGAGACTCTCTTTATTTATTTGTTTTTAATGTATATGAATGTACTGTCTGCATGTAGGTCTGTGCACCTGTGTCGTGCAATGCCACAGAGGTCAGAAGAAGGTGTCAGATTTCCCCGGAACTGGAGTTAAAGACAGTCCTCAGCTGCCATGTGGGTGCTGGGGATCAAATCCGGGTCCTCTGCAAGAGCAGTCGGTGCTCTTAACCGATAGGCCATCTCTCCAGTCCTCTATATTTCTCTTTTCTAAACATGTTTCCCCTCATTCTTTGGGCTGCCTCAACATCTTTTTATTTTATTTTATTTTATTTATTATTTATTTATTTATATGAATGTACTGTCTGCATGTAGGTTTGTGCACCTGTGTCATGCAGTGCCGAGAAGGTCAGAAGAGGGCATCGGATTCCCCTGGAACTGGAGCTAAAGACGGTTCTCAGCTACCATGTAGGTGCTGGGGATCGAACCCAGGTCCTCTGCAAGAGCAGTTGGCACTCTTAACCGCTAGGCCATCTCTCCAGCCCAACATCTTATATTTCTTTACTTTTTCTCTAAAGCTCCATTTGCCTCCCCAGCATGGGCTCCTGTCTGCTGTGTGGCAGCCGTCTGACCCTGCTGTGGGCTCTAAACGGGAAATGGCTTCACAGCTTCCACCTTCTCTCCTCCATCCCCATCCTTGAAGTAGCTGCTAAAATTTATGACTTGCTTGCCCTGAGGATTTTTCCTTAAATTCTAATAAAATTGTCCTAAAGCTTCTATTTGAGTCCATTCTTAAATTCTTTTATGAACAAGACTAAGAATCCTCTATGGGGGAACCCATTTTCCCATGTGTCACAAGATTAGCCATTACAAGACAGTGACCCAAGCACCTCCTCTCCAGACCCTCCCGTTCTTCCTGTCTTTAGAGGAGTTTCTTTTTCCTAATGAGGTAACACATTCAGAGTCTGTGATTTGGTGATGATATCTCGGGTGAGGCCATTTCTCCACCTACTGTTCCCAGAACCCAATGAGAGAGTAAAACCTAAAGCAAGGGCCATGTGCTCTCTCCTCGTTTTGGCAGACTTGAGCAGCACCAGGTGGCAGTGAAATTCCCGATGCTACAGCTCAGGACCTTGGAACTGGGCTGATTTAACTATAGAGATGCAAAAGAGGGGCTGGAGAGGTGGCTGAGGGATTAAGAGTACTCATTACTGCTCTTGCAGAGGACCTGGGTTCAGGTCCCAGCACCCACACTGGGAGGCACACAACTGTCTATAACTCCAGCTCCAGAGGATCTGATGCCTCTGGCCTATACACCACACCACACACACACACACACACACACACACACACACACACACACAATTTACAAATTTAAATTAAAAAATTTTTTTGGAAATGATACAAGAGAAACTCTCTATGGCCACCTAGCAAAGTTTCAGGGGAGCATGGGTCATCTGTCAAAGGCCAGTCCTGACCATGACCTTCCTTTCTGAGCAGCTTTGTACATGAGACTGGTACCCACAGCCTGTGGCTGGCCTGAAGGTGGTGGGAAGAGATCCCCAGAATCGATACTGTGGCTGTGTATCTGACAGGTCAACTCAATCCCCAGCTCCCAGGATCTCAGGGTATATAGTGTCCTCTCCCTCCTAGTGCCTGCCATGGTTTCATGGTTCAAGCCCAGGCAGTTTGATCACTTAGGTTTTGGCAACTTGGAAAAGAAATCTCAGTCTTTCATGAGTGGATTTTGCAAATTAGATCTTCAAGATCATTTGCATGTAATATTCTTTCTTTTGTTTTTTTTTTTGGGGGGGGGGGTGCAGAGGAGAAAGAACAGGTGCAAATTATCTTATTGCCATTGTCCTGCCCGCTTGGCCTTGCTTCTTGATAGAATCCATTGTCCTGCCCGCTTGGCCTTGCTACTGGATAGAATCTGTTTGCACTTCTCCCAACACTTATCCAGCAGCAGAAGCTGGCCCCTGCGTCCCCAAAACTCTGACGGCTTTAGCCTGCTAGAGTCAGCCTTCAGAGGGCAGAGGCCAAGGGAAGCTGGGTCTTTACAGTGAATCTGGCTTTGAAGGGGAGGTGAGAGGACAGCAGCTGGGGCAGGGACTCTTGCCGAGAACTAGGCTTCAGCCTTTTTTTGTAAGTGAGCCACTTTAGCTCTTGAAGTCCTACTAAACTGCCTGGGGTTTTTCCTTTCCATTTTTTTTTTTTTTTATTTAATATGATTATTTGTTTGGGGCTCTGCTTCCTGCACTTGCAGTTTCTGTCAGACCAGTTTGTTAAAAAAGCAGTTTAAATAAATACCAGAGAACAGGAAATAAAATAGAGGCACTCAAAAAAAGTGTTTTGACATTACTTAAATTTTAGTTCCTACTCGGGGTTAAACAAAGTCCTTTTCAGAATAAAGAAGTCTGTTGTTGGCTGTAAGATGGCTCAGTGGGTAAAAGCACTTGTTGTCAAATCTGAAGACCTGAGTTCAACCCCAGGAACCCACATGAGAGAACCAGCTCCCATATGTTGTCTTCTGACCGCCACATTACAGGCATGCACACACACATGCATCTCCTAAGTAAACAGACATGGATAGATAGACAGATAGATAGATTATAGGTATTTAAAAAGACTACCTATTGATTGAGAAAAGAGTTCAAAAGTGGAGGAACATCAGGTTGGAGTCTGAAAGTGATATGAAAAATTTTAAATGATTCCTATTCAAAATACAGTAAGCTTACCAAGAACTCTACCCAGAAAGGTTTTCTTTTACATTTATTTATTTATTATTTATTATTTTATTATTTTATTATTTTATTATTATTTATTATTTTAATGTATGTGCATGTGTGTATGTGTATGTGTGTGTGCATGTGTGTATGTATGTGCATGTGTGTATGTGTGTGTATGTGGGTGTGCGTGTGTGTATATGTGCGTATGTGTGTATATGTGTGCCTGCATATGTGTGCATATGTGTGTGTGTGTGCATGTGTACATGTGTGTACGTGTGTGTATGTGTGTGTGTGTGTGTGTTTGTGTGTAAATCAGAGGCATCTCGTGGAAGTCAGTCCTCTCCATCCACCGTGTGGGTCCTGGGAATCAAACTCCTTTCATCGGGCTTGGCGGCAAGCACATTTACCTACTGAGCCATCCCTGACCCTCTTACCAGAAAGTTTTTTTTTTTATTAATTTTATTTATTTCTGTATGTGTATGAATGTACTGTCTGCATGCAAGTCTGTGCACCCGTGTCGTGCAATGCCGCGGAGGTCAGAAGAGGGTCTCGGATTCCCCTGGAACTGGAGTTCTCCTGGAATTGGAGTTTCAGACAGCTCTCGGCCGCCATGTGGGTGCTGGGGATCGAACCCGGGTCCTCTGCGAGAGCGACGGCGCTCCTAACCGCTAGGCCATCTCTCCAGCCCCAAACCAGAAAGTTTTATAAGTCAAACACAACCTGTAGGGTTGTGACTCAGGCGAGGGAAGTAAGAAGATATCAAAACATGGAGTTACCAGGATTAACGGTGTTTTAACACATTTTTTCTATCCAATGATTAATTATCTACTAACCAAGTATGAGGCCGTGTGCAAAAAATGTGTCCATTTTTTGGAGGCTTTTAAATTTTTATTTTTGAGAATTTCACACATAAGTATTGTATTTCCATTATTTCTATCCTTCCCAGTCCCCCCCAACTCCTTTTATGTCCCCCAACTCGCTCTCAATTTCTTATCCTCTTCTTTGTTATTGATACATATGCATATACATTTATCAATACACATACATATATAGTGCACTGACTCCATTTAGTGGTGCCGGTTAACACAATATTTTACCTAACCAAAATTCCAAAAAATCCACTATGAACACCTCTCAAAGTTCTCAGTAAAGACAGAGCCTGCCCCTGTCCATTCTCCATGTCTGTAATTGTTTCAAGTTAATGATGAGGCCATTTCTCTGAGTGAGAGACAGAAAGAAATTTTCAGGTAAAAAGTCCCAGGAGGCCCTTATCAAACAGGGCCTTGCTAAGAATGACCACATCCTTCCACCCGTGCCACAAGTAAACACTTCAGAGCTTGTTCAGTAGCCAATGACTGGTATGTAGTTTTCATATATTTTTCTGTGTATGAGTGCTTTGCCCGCCTGTATGCAAGTGTGCTCATATCATACAGTGCCCGAGGAGGCCAGCAGGATTCAGATTCCCTGGAACTGGAGTTATAGATGGTTGTTATTCAGCATTGGGTGCTGGGGACGAAGCCCTGGTCCTCTGGAAGAGCAGCCAGTGCTCTTAACTTCTCTGTCATCTCTCCAGTTCCCTAAAGTATAGTCTTGCAGTTTTTTTGTTTTTTGTTTTCTTTTTGAGACAGAGTCTCTCTGAAGCCCCAGCTGGTCTGAAACTTGCTATTTAGACCAGGCTGGCTTTGAACTCAACTCATAGAGATCTGCCTTGCTCTGCTGCCCAAGGACTGGGATTAAAGGTGTGCACCACCACTCCGGGCCCTCTAGCATATATATATTTTTTTTGGTCTTTTCAAGACAGGGTCTCCCTGTAGCACCAGCTGTCCTAGAACTCACTCTGTAGACCAGGCTGGCCTTGAATTCACAAAGATCCGCCTGCCTCTGCCTCCCAAGTGCTAGGACTAAAGGTGTGCGTCACCACACCCATTCTTAACATCTCTATCAGTATTGCTTTGTTTAGCCTCAAAGCCTCCATGAGAGAATTTCAGTTTATGAATAGGCCTTTATGAATAGACCTGTGGTTGGAGGAAAGCAGCCGTGGTCACTGGCTCCCTCTGTATCACCAAAAACATAAAACTGTTTTAATCAAACCTGATTGAGGAGTTCCAGGGAGCTCAGATATAGAAAGGAAAATGAGAAGTTCATCTACTTGGCCATAGAGTTGAACCTGGACTGACTGTCTTAAGAGAGACCACTGACATATTTGCTTTCTTCTTTGTTTCTTTATGCCCAGTGGGAAAAAAGTCTACTTCCTTGGTCAGACCCTGATTCCCCAGGGAGTCAAGTATGAAATGATGCACAAAAGGATGCTATGCTGGGAACTGTCTGCTTCCTCTCAGCAGATCCACTCTCTACCTGCGTTGGTAGGCTGGTCTCTATGAATTCTGTCAAAAACCGTCTCTGGTGTCCTGTGTCCAGGTTGCATTAAGAAAATTGGAGGTGGGGCACTGGAAAGATGGCTCAGTGGTTAAGAGCACTGACTGCTACTGCAAAGGACCTGGTTCAGCTCCCAACACACACGATGGCAGCTCACAATCATCAGTGACTCCAATTTCAAGGGATCCAATTCCCTCTTCTGGTTTCTGTGGGCATTGCATGACACAGGTGCGCCTAAATATATGCAGGCAAAACATTCATACACATAAAAGAAAAATAATAAATAAAATATCTATTTTTTGGCCTTTTTTGAGACAGGGTCTGCCTTTAGTCCCAGCTGGGCTGGTACTTGCTCTGTAGACCAAGCTGGCTTTGAACTCACAGAGAGATCTGCCTATCTCTGCCTCCCAAGTCCTGGGATTAAAGGTATGTGCCACCACACCCAACTAAAATGTTTTAAAAGGAAATTAATACATTGATTTAAATAAAAAATTGGAGGCAACAGCAGATCAGAGGTGGAGGGGGAGTGGTCAGGGTATTCGGTCCCCCGGCTACTTTTCAGCTGGACCTGAGGTGGGCTGCAATGTCTGCCTGTCTGTCCATCTTCTCATCTGCTTTCTCTGGACTTTGTAACCACCCTTTTACTCCTACCCTTCAGAAGTAGGGTGACATCCTGATTCTGGGGTGCTTCAGAGTCTCTTATTGGCTTCCCTCAACTCCACTAACACTTTTGTAAATATCCTTTCTACCCTCTGTAGGTGTGGCATCTCTTGGCAGAACTCTGGCAAAGAATTTGTAAGGGCTCATTACTGAGGAAGGTGGGGCACCCCTGGCCTCAGGACCCATGACTGTGAGAGTTGTTTTTCCATGCTGTGAACAGAGCAGCCCTGCCTGTTCTTCCTGGATTTAGATCCTATGGAGAGTCAGGTACACGCATGAATGAGTGCAGAAAGTTAAAATAGATAATTCCTGTGTGCATCATCTCCACCTCTTTGGATTTAGAATATTTATTCAAGAGAGAAGAGTTTGAGCTTATTCCTAAGATTATCCAATCACCTGCTACTGAGAGGAGACAGCAGGAGTCAGACTAAATAAATGCAGCTCAAGGAATTTCCTTATGAAACTTTCTGCCATGCTCCAGATCATAGAAAAGAACAGGACTTTGAGCTCATGCAGAGGAGAGTCGCTCTGTCTCTGCAGCTGATGGTGTGACTGATGAAGCTGTTAGTGCACAGGGCTTTGTCATGGGCACAGAGATACCTATTGCATTCATCTGCCTTTTAGTGTCTGGGAATGAATGGCTCCCCAAAAACTCCCAGGAACTTTCCTGATGTTTGAGGAAGTTTTCTGAGCTGGTGTATTTTTCTTAAATGGAGTGGTAATGTGGCGCAGGCCAGCACTGGAAAGCCACAGAATCAAGTAGGGCGTGCGAAAGCAGAGCGAGTGTCTGGGCCTCGGAGCTGCTTCTTCAGCTGCCTGCAGGACGAGGACAGGCAAAGCTTCTGGAGCAGGAAGCAGGAGAGCCGGATCCGGATCGCCCGTCAGAGGAGGGCTGCCATTAGCTTCCCTCCTTGGCAAAATCAAGACATGGAACTGTTCATTGCAATATCCGAGAAAATTTCAACAAGAGAAGGATGGGAATTCCTCTCCCTAAAAAGGTGAGAAGTCCAGGCCGGAGAGATGGCTCAGCAGTTAAGAGTATCGGCTGTTCTCACAAAGGACCCAGGTTCAGTTCCCAGCACCTACGTAACAGTTAACAATCATCCTAAACTTCAGTTCCAGGGAGCCCCGACGCCCCCTTCTGGCCTCTTGGGCATTGCATGCACATTGTGGACTTACATACATGCAGGCAAAACACTCATACACATAAATATAAACATCAAAAAATTAAATTTAAAAATCCTTTAAAAAAATTAGAGGTCCCCTGGTTTGTTTTCTGTTTTATTACGCTGAGTAGAGTGGTAATTAGAAGGTGGCATCATGTTACTCTAATGATGGTTACGGGCCCAGAGGAAGCTATTCGACCCGACAGAGACAGTGGAGCAGAGATGACCATCCATGGTTGGCAGAGATCTTCTCTTCTCCCCTCTCCTCCCCTCTTCTCCCATCCCCTCCACCTCCCCTTTCTCCTCATCCCTTCTTCTCCTCCTCTCCCTCTCCCTTTCTATATCACTATTTTAACCAAAAACATTTTTGGAAACTATTAAAGACTATTAATTCTTAAAAAGTTTCCAGTCTTTAAGCATGCCATGTCTATGACATAGTCTATTGGAAGTTTACACTTAAATTACTCTAGTGAATCATAATCTTCAAAAATTTCTCAGCCCACAGCCATCACCTTATCACACTAAAAATCATTTTTACTTGAATCTGTCATATGACTTCAAACTACTGAGAGGGGCCTTCAAAGCCTGCATTTACTTAAAGTGTTAAATAACAAACTTTATTTTATTTTGTGATAAGCAAGGCATTTACAGCTCATGAAAAGATGGAATGTGGGGCTGGAGAGATGGCCTAGTGATTAAGAGCACCAACTGCTCTTGCAGAGGACCCGGGTTTGATCCCCAGCACCCACATGGCAGCTGAGAACCATCTTTAACTCCAGTTCCAGGGGAATCCAACACCCTCTTCTGACCTCCACAGCATTGCACGACACGGGTGCACAGACCTACATGCAGACAGTACACTCATACACATAATAAAAAAATAAAATAATAAAGTTAAAAAAAAAGAAGAGATGGAATGTATTCAGCCGAAATGGTTTGCAGATCTCTTGATTTTTAATATAGCTACTTATGATGCTTTAATGTATTTAAAATGAGTATTTCTTAACCATTTTTAATTGTCCTTCAAAGAGGACCTGCCTTATTATATGCTTTAAAAATACTCCTTAACTTCAGTGCTGCAGAATTTCTGGCAAAGAGATAGGATCCAGGGCAGTTTGATTTAGATATGAATGTATCTCACTTGTTCCTGTTTTCCTGAAAGGGTCCCAATGCTGGTAATATCAAGAAACACTGTGTGTGCAATATTCCACTATGTAGGGCAATTTAAATTACTTGAAATAATTCTACAACAATTGTACCTGGGGCAGATGGCCTTCTAAGAGTTACTACTGGCTTTTCCACTTTTTCTCTTTGGAATTCATAAGCCAAAGAATATTGTTTAAAAGTTATTTTAGGGGCTGGAGAGATGGCCTAGTGGTTAAGAGCGCTAACCGCTCTTACAAAGGACCCAGATTTGATCCCCAGCACCCACATGGTGACCATCTGAAACTCCAATTCCAGGAGAACTCTAGTTCCAGGGGAATCCGACACCCTCTTCTGACCTCTGAGGCATTGCACGACACAGGTGCACAAACTTGCATGCAGGCAGTACATTCATACACATACAGAAATAAATAAAAATTTTTTAAAAAGTTATTTTAGATGCAGGTACTCCGTGTTAGTTAGGGCTGCACTCTAGAAATTCAAGTGATTATGAACTTGTAAATAGTACAACTCTGTACAAGAGAAATGCCAGAAAAGTAAAAGACCATCACCCCAATAATGGAAAAAATACAATTCACTAGCCTCTCTTCTTTCCAAAGCCTAACTAAGGTTTGGCTTTCTTAAATCACCTTATCAGTATAAATTCTTTTTTTTTTTTATTGTATTTATTTATTTATTTTTAACAAATCTAGACCTGTGTTCCCGCTCATTCCCCCACCCCGTCAGAGCTTGTGCATTCTGCCAAACATGCTTTCCATCTCTTAGTCTTTCTCAATATTTTCCATGGGGACGTTGACTGTTTTGAGCAGAAGTTCACTGTTTCAGTCAGTTCTTTGATGCAGTATTTTCTGTTGTTGTTGTTGTTTCCAAAATGCATTATGTCCAACTGCTTTGTACAGAAGCTCAGGGGGCCCTACACAAGAAATACTTACAACTGGGTAATTGGCACTAGCATCCACAGATGAGGGATACCATTCGTCGTTTGTTTTTCTGGGACTGTGTTACTTCACTCAGCATGATGTCCTCTAGCTCCAGCCATTTTCCTGCAAAGCTCGTGATGTCGTCTTTCTTTACTGCTGCATAGAACTCCATTGTGTAGATGTACCACATTTTCTCTATCCACTCGTCAGTTGAGGGGCATTTAGGTTGGTTCCAGCTCTTTGCTATTGTGAAGAGAGCTGAAATAAACATGGCCGTGCATGTATCTCTGTGGTGGCGTAAGTCTTGAGGGTACATGCCCAGGAGTGGTATAGCTGGGTCGGGTGGCAAGTTCATTCCAATTCTTCCAAGGGTTCTCCACACTGCTTTCCATAGTGGCTGCACAAGTTTACATTCCCACCAGCAGTGGATGAGTGTTCCCCTTTCCCCACAACCTCTCCAGCACTTGGTATCATTTGTTTTCTTGATCCTAGCCAGTCTTACTGGAGTAAGATGATATCTTAAAGTGGTTTTGATTTGCATTTCCTTAATGATTAGTGATGTTGAGCAGTTCTTGAGGTGTTTCTCAGACATCTCTAATTCCTCGCTTGTGAAGTCTCTGTTCAGTTCTTTGCTCCATCTATTGAGCGGGTCGTTTGTTTTCTTTTTTCTTTGTTTTTTGAGTAGTTTATATATTCTGGAAATCAATGCTTTGTCAGATGTATCTGCAGTGAAGGTTTCCTCCCACTCTGTGGGATTTCTCTTCACTTCCTTGATTGTTTCTTTTGATGTACAGAAGCTTTTGAGTTTGATGAGGTCCCATTTGTCAATTGTCGACCTTAATTCTTGTGCAGCTGCTGTCTGATTTAGGAAGTCTTTTCCTACGCCTATGTCTTGTAGTCTGCTGCCAACTTTTTCTTCTATCACCTTCAGAGTTTGGGGTTTCACGTTGAGGTCTTTAATCCATCTGGAGTTGACTTTTGTACAGGGCGAGAGGTAGGGGTTTAATTTCATTCTTCTACAAGTGGTGATCCAGTTTTGCCAACACCACTTGCTGAAGATGCTGTCTTTTCTCCATTGTGGTTTCTTGGCCCCCTTGTCAAATATGAGATGGCTGAAATTGTATGTGCTCAGATTTGGATCTTCGGTTTTGTTCCATTGGTCAACAGGTCTGTTTTTGTGCCAGTACCAGGCTGTTTTTATGACTATAGCCCTGTAGTATAGTTTAAAATCTGGTATAGAGATCCCTCCTGTGTAGCTCTTTTCACTCAGGATTGATTTGGCTATTCGGGGTCTTTTGTTTCTCCAAATGAATTTAAGAACTTTTGTTTCCATCAGTATAAATTCTTTAGAGAACGTTAGGTCTTCTTTAAGGATGAAATTGCAGAAGTCCAGAACATCATGGTCTGTTAATGCACATCTTGGTGTACTGATTTTACCCCTTTCCATCTTAAGACACTGAGGTGGGGCAAATGGACTCACTAAGCCACACAGTAACTTACCCACAGACCTGCTGAACCCTGGCACGTACGACAGTTCACAGAGGGTTCATCCTGAATGTAAACTAAAAAATTAGAACTGTTGTAGTCAACTTGTTTGGGCTGTAATTTATGCCACTGATTCTTGTGACTTTTAGAAAAGGGGGGCACCTGTGTTATTTGTTACTGTAAAATTTTTCTTAACCAAAATTTGGTGAATTTCACTAGTCAGTCTACCTTTATTTTGTTTATGCCTCTAAGTTGTCTTAAGTTGCGTCTACAGTATGTTCTTGTCCTTTCATTTGGTGAATGTATTAAAATTCTCTCCCACTTCTCAAAAATAATAATTTTTAAAAATTAAAAAGAGGGGCTAGGGATATAGCCTAATTCGTAGAGTGCTTGCCTTGCATGCATGAAGCCTTGGATTCAATCCCTACCACTTCATAAAACCAGTCAAGGTGGCTCATGCCTACAATCCCAGCCCTTGGGAGACAGAGGGAGGAACATCAGAATTTCAAGGTTGAAATGGTTGTATAATCCTAGACTCTTATGCCTAGAACATATAAAAATAATTCTTATAGCAAAAAAGTCAATGACTCAAAAATGCAAACGTTTTGAATAGATTTTTTCCAAAGAATATGCACAGTAGCAATAAATGTGTGAAAAGATGCTCAGCATCATTAGTCATCAGGGATGCACAGTCAAAATCACAGTCCAATATGCATTAAGATGACTGGTATCTAAAAGATAAATGCCAGGTATTAGTTAAGCTATGCCTTCCTCAAAACGCTCTGTCCCAAATGTTTAAAAATTTCATTCTTCCTTAGTAAAACTCAAGCTTTATGTACAGGAAGGAAGCTCATTCCTTGGAGTGGTTCTCCTGTCCACCGTCAATCCACAGATATTCCAGGCTGGAAATGTACCTTGTCATGGATGCAGTCCGCCACCTGTGTCCCTCCTACTGCAAATGAGCCTAGAAGACTCCTTGTATCTGTCACCTCTGTGGGTTTAGTTGAAACCTTCCGGTGGGTCTACATCCCAGCTCAACCTCTCCCTCCTTCCTTTCCATCCCCTCCACAGGTGTTGATCCCATGAGGACTTCCTAAGAAAGCTCTCTCATGCTACTCCTTGAGTCAGCTTCCAGGGAACCCGACTGCCACCTTCCCTACAAACACACTATAATCTAATCATGGTTATCAACCTGACAGAATCTGTAATCAACTAAGAGGACTGCTTCTTGGGAATGATGGAATTTCCAGGAAAGATTATCTGAGAGACAACGACTCTCCCCTAGAATGGGTGGCACCTTCCAGCAGGTGACCCATGTATGAAGTGGCCTGAGAAAAAGCGTCAGTCTGGCTTGCCCGCTTGCGTTTACTTCTTGGTGATAAGTGTGCCTATCATTTTTTTTTTTTTTTTGGTCTGGAACTCACTCTGTAGACCAGACTGGCCTTGAACTCACAAAGATCTGCTTGCCTCTGCCTCCCAAGTGCTAGGATTAAAGGCATGCACCACCATGCCCGGCGATAAGTGTGCCTATCCTATTGCTGCTTGCTACTGCCACCACCACCACCACCATCCTTTTAAAAATATATATATTTTGTATTTCTTTTTATTTTACACCATCATGTGCAATGCCCACAGAGGTCTGAAGAGGGCCTGAAGATCCCTTGGAACTATAGTTACAGATGGTTGTTAGCCACCACGTGGGTGCAGGGATTTAAACCCGGGTCCTCTTTAAGAGCAGTCAATGCTCTTAACCATTGGCTACCTCTCTAGTCCCACCACTACCACCGCCATTCTTTTGACATCAAACTTGTCCTTCTACAGCCTTCTGATATGGACAGAAAATTGGTGGCTCTCCAGGAATCTTCAGGCCCTTAGTACAAGATTGGATTGCTGAGGTATCCGGCCTCATGGGGTTCTCTGCCTTTTCAATTATGCAAACGATGGTGGTTGGACTAGCCAGCCCCTATCAGTGGTAGACTGTTCTAGCAAGACCACTTTTATAATGTGCTCAAATAAACGTGTATATGTATATACCCTCTATCACTTCTGCCTCTGAGTAATACCCACACCAAGAACTCTTAGCAGGTGGTCAGAGACAGTCCTTGATCTTATTGCCAAACAGCAATGGTATCAAGACAGGGGAGTTGGGCCCTGTAGGTCCCAAAGTCAGTGGGACCGAGGTTCCACTTTCCCACCAGTATTAACTACAGACACACTGGATTCTTTCTCAGTAAACCATTAACATTACAGCTTTACCGAACAGGAAACATTTCTCTCCACACCTGTCTTTATCTAGGTCCTTAACAGTGAGGAAAACAATTGCCTTATTCTTTGGAGAAGAATTCTCTGCTTGTCTGTAAAAAGGACCCATATCTTGAGAGGGCTGTCAACTGGGTAAGGTAGTTAGTACTTAGGAAGGCACTTAGAGAAGTCCGGCATGCAGGAGGTATGATGCTACCAAGATAACAGAAACAAGAGCGCTTCTGAATAGCAGCTCCATTCATTATCCCGGAAGGATCATCTAGACTCTAGATGACTACAGCTTCTCTCTGTGGGAGGAAGACTAATTCCTTCACCTCCATGTAGACACTTACCTGCCTATGTGGGAGGGGCTCTCTCCTGTAAACTAGTCAGAACATTCTCTGTGGTCCTGTGACAATGCATATTATGTTCCTCTATGACAGAATCTATTTTGACATCACCATGGAACTATGTGCCTGTAGGTCTTCAGCAGGGCAGACTATGCAACATGGTGTTTCTTAGGTTTTATTGTCCATGAAACTGACTCCTTCCCTTTGTTTTTGAGTCAAAACCAAGGAACTATTTCTTGAGTAATGTCTTCAAGAACATGTGTTTAAAAAAAAAACGTGTTTGAAACCCTGATTTCTTCAGTATAATTATATTAATTTAGGATGATATTTTTCCTAAGCAACATTCAACTAGGAATTAAATAGAGCATCCTGCTCATCACGTGATAGCTATGACACCAATGGTGGAAGCTGCTGTTCATAGAGAATCTTCTAGGCCAAGCCTTGAGCTGAGAGATTTATAGGCATCATCTCATGAAAATCTCTCTATAGCCCTTTTTTGGATCTATTTAGAAAAGAGAAACTTCTGAGCAGAAACTTTCCCAAGGTTATAGACTATCCAGTGGGGTCAACCCCAGCCAGGCACGGTGGTACACATCAGACACCAACTCTGATGATACTATAATCTTGGAACCTCCAGCCCCAGAACTGTCAGAAATTTCTATCATGTGTAAGTCATCAATGTACTAAAACACTAGGAAATAGCTAAGACCCCTGGTGACCAATAAGTTGGATGAGCCACTAAAGACACTCAAAATCAAGCAAGGGGCAGTAAGCAAAGGAAAAATAACCTTCAGCAAGAAGGCACAGTGAGCTGGTCAAGGGGGTGGCATCTTTAATCCCAGCACTGGGGAAGCAGAGACAGGTGGATCTCTGTGAGTCTGAGGCCAGAGTGGTCCACATAGTGAGTTCCAGGCCAGCTGGGGCTATAGGAAGGTCTTTCTCAAAAAGACAAAAACGAACAAACCAAAACAATCTCTCTCTCTCTCTCTCTCTCTCTCTCTCTCTCTCTCTCTCTCTCGCTCCCTATGCTCTCATCTCTCCCGCCCCCCCACTGGGTGTGTGAAACTTTCCTCTATTTGCAATTTACAGACAGTAATCATTATGTGCTGTAATATGGATCTTACATATACTATGAACTAAAGGCACAGGCCTATCCACATACACTAATGCCACACTTCCCTCTCACTGCCAGATGATATTAGCTAGCCCACATTCAGGTGCTCTTTCACTGGAAACTCCTGGAAAACACTTGCTCCAAAACCCGCCCCAGTTACCCCTGCCTCCTCGGCACTGGTAATCATCTTAACGCCACCCTGGACCCCATGTGCCTGCCACGTGCCCACTTGGAGGTTCCAAGCGCACACTCCTGCAGATCACTACTGCTCCCTGGTGCTACTTCATCCTGACCAGCCACAGGCCTCCCTCTTATTTTCACAGAAGATGGGTGTGCTAGATGGCTTCAGTTGTCGTAGCTTGACACACCTGGGTAGAGGGAACCTCAACTGAGGAACAGCCTGCATTAGACTGGCCTGGGCCATGTCTATGAAGTATTTTCCTGGCTGTTTAATGATGTGGGAGGGCCCGGCCCACTACGGCTGGTGCCAAGTCTAGGCAGGTGGTCCGGGGTTGAGTAAAAAAGCAAGCTGCCGGGCGTGGTGGCTCACACCTTTAATCCTAGCACTCAGGAGGCAGAGACGGGCAGATCTTTTGTGAGTTCAAGGCCAGCCTGGTCTACAGAGTGAGTTCCAGGACACCTGGGGCTACAGGGAGACCCTGTCTCAAAAAGACAAAAAAAAAAAAAAAAAAAAAAAGCAAGCTAAACACAGACCAGCAGAGCAAGCCAGTAAGAAGCATCCTCTGCTTTAGCTCGTGCCTCCAGATTCTTAGCCGGCCTCGAGTTCCTGTCCTGACTTTGCTCAGTGAAGGCTTATGGCCTGGGAGTTGAAAGCTGGAATAAACCCTTTCCACCACAACTTGTTTTTGGTCAGTATTTGATCACAGGAATAGAAAGTAATTAGAACAAGGGGCTAAAGCCAGACTGGGATGTTTAACAAAGATTTTCTAGAAACTGGTGGTTAGGGAATTACTACATAGGGCTAGATACCCACAGGTCTAGACTTAACCATCAAACTAGATAGATAGATAGAATAGATAGTCTGATACATTATATATATATAAATAATATATAATATATATATATATATATAGAGAGAGAGAGAGAGAGAGAGATTGTGGGGGAAGCTTTGGTTGACTGAAAGGGACATGTGACCCAAAGGGCTTCTGACTGTATTTTGTCCCTCCTCCACATCTGACCAACCGTGAGGTACTGCTTATAGCAGTAAAAATGAGGACTGAAAAGAAAAATGAGGGCTGAAAAGAAAAATGAGGACTGAGATCAGGACCCGGAGGAGACGCTGCTGCTGGACCGAGTGGCGCCCCTACCAGAGCCTTCAGTGGCGCCGAGCCCAACTTCCACAGCTTGCTTCCAGCTTCTACAAATGAGTAGACTGCTCCTCTCTCCTCTGCTGCTAGACCAGGGTCTAGATGCACTTGAATCTGAATCAAGTTCGTATTTCTAGCACCCTGCTAGCACCCTGTTTTTGTTTGTCACCCCTCGGTAAAGGAAGTATATTCATTTAGAAGACAGAAAAAAAGTAGGAAGGGGACTGTAGAGGACTAGGAAGGGAATCCTTGTTAGAAGGGACTTAGGTCATAAAAATGTCATAATGATCTGGGTATAGTGGTACACAACCTTTAATCCCAGCACGACAGGAGGCAAAGGCAGGCAGACCTCTATGAGAAATAAGGCTAGCCCTATTTCTTTTTTGGTCTTTTTGAGACAGGGTCTACCTGTAGCCCCACTGTCCTGGAATTTGCTCTGTGAACCAGGCTGCCCTTGAACTCACAAAGATCCACCTGCCTCTGCCTCCCAAGTGCTAGGATTAAAGGTTTTCGCCACAACGCCCGACTATGCTAGCCCTATTTCAAACCCAGCCAACCAACCACCCAACTAACCAACCAACCAACCAACAGACCAAAAACATCAAAATGAAACCCATCATTTTGTATAATGAATATACACTAGTGAGGCATTAGTGATTGTTCTCATTGCTCTGCTCAAATACTGAAAGAAGCCACTTAAAGGAGGAAGACTTTGCTTTGGCTTACGTTTGAGGGGTACAGGCGACATGCTAAGGAAGACATGTTGGCAGGAGCACACCTGGCAATTGCCACATTGCATCCGAAATCCGGAAGCAGAGCATAAACAGGAAGTAGGGCCAGACGACTCAAGTCCTGCCCACCCCAGTGACCACTTCCTAATTGGGATGCCCCTCTTAAAGATTCAATAGCCTTCCAAAGTAGCACCACCACCAGGTACCAATTATTTAAACTTGTGAGCCCACAGGGAACATTACAGATTCAAACCCCAGCAAATAACAAAAAGAAAGGAAATAATGCTGAAAAATTGTCTTCTGTCAATCTGCACTTTCTAATCAGCTCCAGGCCCTGTTATCTTGGCCTTTATAATTGCCTTCTACTTTGGCCTAAAGTTCATGAGGTCTTTAGAAAGCCAATTCCTGGGGCTGGAAGATGGCTTAGCGGTTTGGGAGTGCTAGCTGCTCTTGCAGAGGACCTGGGTTCGATTCCCAGCACCCACAATGGTGCTGAGAACTGATCTGTTAACCCAGTTCCAGGGGATCCCACGCCCTCTTCTGACCTCCAGGCATGAACAACAGGGTGCGCTAGCCTACAGCAAACAGTACACCATACACATAAAAATAAAAAAAATTTAAATAAATAAGTTTTTAAAAATTAAAAAAAAAGCCAATTCCTATGTATTCATTCAATCATACATTCAACCAACATTTGGTGACTACCTACTATGGGGCAGTGACTCTTCACAACACTTAAGATGGGGTAAAAAGTCACTTCTTCTGCTCTGTCTACTTGGCATCTCTGTTTGCTTTTTTCCTTCATTTTGCTTTAGGTTTAGTCGCAGCCCGTTTTGCCCAGTATATTCAGACACAGCACACTCTTAAAAAAAAAAAAAAAGATGGCGGAATGCATTTATGTGTGCTTATTTTTCTTTTTTTAAATTTTTAAATGTTATTCTTATTTTTTAAAACTTTTAAAAATTTATTCATATGTATGATTGTACCTGTCTCATGCAGTTCCATGGAGGTCAGAAGAGGGCATTGGATTCCCTGGAACTGAAGTTAAAGACGGTTCCTAAGCCACCTTGTGGGTGTGGGAATAGAACCCAGGTCTCTTCAAGAGCATGTAGCAGTGCTCTAACCTGAGCCATCTCTCCAGCCCCATAATTTATTATTTTTTAGTGTGTATGAGTGTACTCCTGCATGTGGTTTGGTGCATCCATGTCGGCAATGCCGCAGAGGTCAGAAGAGGGCGTCAGATTCCCCTGGAACTGGAATTCAGACGTTCTGATGCCATTGGGTGAGCTGGGACTTGAACCCGGGTCTTCCGAAAGAGTGCAGGCCCGTTTAACCACTGAGCCATCTCCAGCCCACAGCATCTTTTTATGTCAAATAGTCACCAAGCACCTGAGAAAGAACATAAAGCTAGTCCTATGCTTTGCCCACCATCTCTCAATTGCTAAGGGTTTGCCTTTATAACAGCAGCAACATTTATTGATGATTACTGTGGCCCTGAATTATTCCAAACAAAAGGAACAAAAATGACATGTCTGTAAAGAGAGAGGTCTAAGAGAAGTTTCTTATGGATTCATGGTTGTAAATATGTCACGATACCACTAAAAAATACCATTTATAAATAAACACACTTGAGAACTAAATGCACTTCTCACTAAGAAGAGCAATCCAACCTAACATGAACAAATAGCCCATGTGTTATAACAATTTCTTCAAAGGTGCTTATATATATATAAGAGTAAACTTGGGTAGGAAGGCAGGGAAACAGTTCATGGGTTCCCTGCCTGGTTCCCGAGTGCTTCTCAGAATTTCCCTCACAAGGTCATTAGATGCTTTTATGATCCATGCCTTTGGATAAGGTACAAACTTCCTTAAGTTGACCCGCTAAATTATTGAACAGACCTGGGCAGATAATAATACTAAATATTTTATCAGTACCAAGAAAAGCATGTTTGAATGCATAGAATATTTTTTCTTAAAAATAAGATATTCTAAAAGCTGTGCAGGGAGTACAACAACAAAACATCAACAAGATCCAGAATAAAAAATTTAAAATGTGGCTTCTCTCATGATGTGCAAAATAACGTGAATGCTCTTGATGGGAGTGGCTGCACGGTGACAGCCACCTGAAACTCGTCCCTCAGAGGCACAAAATCGACAGGTGGAGGAAATTTAAGACCTGGTTTTGTTTTTTCAGTTTGAAGTGAAGTTAAATGTTGTAAACTATTAAGTTGAAGAGTGATGGAAAAAAGATTAAGAAAGTAAGGATGCCTGTTTTTCCCAGTCGGACTTCAAAGACTGCTTTCTAAATAACCTTCAGAACTAAGAANCAGATCGAACACCTCCATGCCTTGGTCCGAGGGCATGGAGGACAGGGCGGCCAGTGGCCTGGGCTCGGAGGAGCTGTTCTTGTGCTGGAATTCAGCACCCCTTGTTCTGGGCATTCACTGAAGGCCCTGTCAGAGAGCCTCTGTCTCCTGGGGTCACTTCTGATGTCCACCTCCTGTGGCTGGTGCTATTGGAAGAGGGCAGGCCTAGGATCCAGGAAGCCACCTGCCCAGCACATAAGAGATGCTCTCTTCAGACCCCTCCTGCCAATACCCAGCCCTCTCTCTGGTTTCCTGTCAGTCTGCACTCCCCTGGGAGGGAGGGGTGGCTAATCTCTGATGCGGTATGGGGGCGGGCTCCAAGACCGTTGGGCGCCCAGAGGTCTGACCCACGTGGCCTCGGGGTTATAAGCCCTGCCCACCCCAAAGGGAACCCCACTTTGGAGCCCGGAGCACAGAGCTTGCTCCTCTCAGCCTGCAGCACCAGGTAAGGGCCTAAACCTTCACTTCAGCCCCAGCCAGGGCTCCTTAACTCTGGGCCTATGGGACCATGAAGGACTTAGGGTGCAGGTTCTGGATGGAGTAGCCGGGCAGTGGGAGGCCAGAAGCTTGGGGGCCAGGATTCCCTGACAAAGCTCTAGGCAAAGGTGCAATGACCTTCGGACCTACTGGCCTTTATGGGAGACGACACTTCAAAATTCTTTTAATCCTTTAGAGGCAGGATTAAAAGTTAAAATGACGTCTGCCCCCATCCCCCTCTAAAGCTCTGAGGGAAGGGATCAGCGGATTTGGGTGGGGATAGCAGAGAGTAGGCAAAGGCTAAAAAGTGTGATAGTGCCAGCAACCGGTGCTCAGTCACTTTTCCCGCCCAACATGGCCGACCACCATTTCTACTGAGATACTCTTAGGTTACTGCCTGGGGAACAATTGGCAGTGAAGGGCTCAGGGCCTTGATCTGGTGGGCAGGCTGAGGACACAGACCTCTGGGAGCCAGGGCCTCTGTCTGGTGTGAAGGCTGTGAACCAAGGCTTTGAAGGGAGGAAGCCTTGGCTGCTTCAGGGGTTTGAATTTCTAAAGATGGGGATGAGGCCTCAGGTTAGTTTCTACCTGAGTGTCCGGAGGAGGGGGTGTGTGTGTGTGTGTGTGTGTGTGTGTGTGTGTGTGTGTGTGTGTGAGAGAGAGAGAGAGAGAGAGAGAGAGAGAGAGAGAGAGAGAGTTGGGGGGAGCTTTGGTTGACTGAAAGGGACATGTGACCCAAAGGGCTTCTGACTGATTTTGTCCCTCCTCCACATCTGACCAACCGTGAGGTACTGCTATAGCAGTAAAAATGAGGACTGAAAAGAAAAATGAGGGCTGAAAAGAAAAATGAGGACTGAGATCAGGACCCGGAGGAGACGCTGCTGCTGGACCGAGTGGCGCCCCTACCAGAGCCTTCAGTGGCGCCGAGCCCAACTTCCACAGCTTGCTTCCAGCTTCTACAAATGAGTAGACTGCTCCTCTCTCCTCTGCTGCTAGACCAGGGTCTAGATGCACTTGAATCTGAATCAAGTTCGTATTTCTAGCACCCTGCTAGCACCCTGTTTTTGTTTGTCACCCCTCGGTAAAGGAAGTATATTCATTTAGAAGACAGAAAAAAAGTAGGAAGGGGACTGTAGAGGACTAGGAAGGGAATCCTTGTTAGAAGGGACTTAGGTGCATAAAAATGTCATAATGATCTGGGTATAGTGGTACACACCTTTAATCCCAGCACGCAGGAGGCAGAGGCAGGCAGACCTCTATGAGAATAAGGCTAGCCCTATTTCTTTTTTTGGTCTTTTTGAGACAGGGTCTACCTGTAGCCCCAGCTGTCCTAGAATTTGCTCTGTAGACCAGGCTGGCCTTGAACTCACAAAGATCCACCTGCCTCTGCCTCCCAAGTGCTAGGATTAAAGGTTTTCGCCACAACGCCCGACTATGCTAGCCCTATTTCAAACCCAGCCAACCAACCAACCAACTAACCAACCAACCAACCAACAGACCAAAAACATCAAAATGAAACCCATCATTTTGTATAATGAATATACACTAGTGAGGCATTAGTGATTGTTCTCATTGCTCTGCTCAAATACTGAAAGAAGCCACTTAAAGGAGGAAGACTTTGCTTTGGCTTACGTTTGAGGGGTACAGGCGACATGCTAAGGAAGACATGTTGGCAGGAGCACACCTGGCAATTGCCACATTGCATCCGAAATCCGGAAGCAGAGCATAAACAGGAAGTAGGGCCAGACGACTCAAGTCCTGCCCACTCCCAGTGACCCACTTCCTGAATTGGGATGCCACCTCTTAAAGATTTCATAGCCTTCCCAAGTAGCACCACCACCCAGGTACCAATTATTTAAACATGTGAGCCCACAAGGGACATTACAGATTCAAACCCCAGCAAATAACAAAAAGGAAAGGGAAATAATGCTGAAAAATTGTCTTCTGTCAATCTGCACTTTCTAATCAGCTCCAGGCCCTGTTATCTTGGCCTTTATAATTGCCTTCTACTTTGGCCTAAAGTTCATGAGGTCTTTAGAAAGCCAATTCCTGGGGCTGGAGAGATGGCTTAGCGGTTGGGAGTGCTAGCTGCTCTTGCAGAGGACCTGGGTTC
Organism: Rhizomys pruinosus; assembly: GCA_009823505.1. NCBI lineage: Eukaryota > Metazoa > Chordata > Mammalia > Rodentia > Spalacidae > Rhizomys > Rhizomys pruinosus. Next base: position 1,537,723 of record VZQC01012723.1, on the reverse strand, counting down.
GATTCCCAGCACCCACATGGTGGCTGAGAACTGTCTTTAACTCCAGTTCCAGGGGATCCCAACGCCCTCTTCTGACCTCCGAGGCATTGCACAACATGGGTGCGCTAGCCTACATGCAGACAGTACACTCATACACATAAAAAATAAAAAAAAATTTAAATAAATAAGTTTTTAAAAATTAAAAAAAAAGCCAATTCCTATTTATTCATTCAATCATACATTCAACCAACATTTGGTGACTACCTACTATGGGGCAGTACTCTTCACAACACTTAAGATGGGGTAAAAAGTCACTTCTTGCTGCTCTGTCTACTTGGCATCTTGTTTGCTTTTTCCTTCATTTTGCTTTAGGTTTAGTCGCAGCCCGTTTTGCCCAGTATATTCAGACACAGCATCACTCTTAAAAAAAAAAAAAAAGATGCTGTAATGAATTTTATGTGTGGCTTATTTTTCTTTTTTTAAATTTTTAAATTTATTATTATTTTTTAAACTTTTTAAAAATTTATTCATATGTATGATTGTACCTGTGTCATGCAGTGCCATGGAGGTCAGAAGAGGGCATTGGATTCCCCTGGAACTGAAGTTAAAGACGGTTCTCAGCCACCTTGTGGGTGCTGGGAATAGAACCCAGGTCTTCTGCAAGAGCAGTCACCGCTAGGCCATCTCTCCAGCCCCATAATTTATTATTTTTTATGTGTATGAGTGTACTCTCTGCATGTGGGTTGGTGCATCCATGTCATGCAATGCCGCAGAGGTCAGAAGAGGGCGTCAGATTCCCCTGGAACTGGAATCAAAGACAGTTCTTAGATGCCATGTGGGTGCTGGGACTTGAACCCGGGTCTTCTGAAAGAGCAGTCCGCGCTCTTAACCACTGAGCCATCTCTCCAGCCCCACAGCATCTCTTTTATGTCAAATAGTCACCAAGCACCTGAGAAAGAACATAAAGCTAGTCCTATGCTTTGCCCACCATCTCTCAATTGCTAAGGGTTTGCCTTTATAACAGCAGCAACATTTATTGATGATTACTGTGGCCCTGAATTATTCCAAACAAAAGGAACAAAAATGACATGTCTGTAAAGAGAGAGGTCTAAGAGAAGTTTCTTATGGATTCATGGTTGTAAATATGTCACGATACCACTAAAAAATACCATTTATAAATAAACACACTTGAGAACTAAATGCACTTCTCACTAAGAAGAGCAATCCAACCTAACATGAACAAATAGCCCATGTGTTATAACAATTTCTTCAAAGGTGCTTATATATATATAAGAGTAAACTTGGGTAGGAAGGCAGGGAAACAGTTCATGGGTTCCCTGCCTGGTTCCCGAGTGCTTCTCAGAATTTCCCTCACAAGGTCATTAGATGCTTTTATGATCCATGCCTTTGGATAAGGTACAAACTTCCTTAAGTTGACCCGCTAAATTATTGAACAGACCTGGGCAGATAATAATACTAAATATTTTATCAGTACCAAGAAAAGCATTTTGAATGCATAGCAATTTTTTTCTTAAAAATAGATATTCTAAAAGCTGCAGAGTACAAAACAAAACATCAAAGACCAGTATAAAATTTAAAATGTGGCTTTCTCTCATGATGTGCAAAATAACGTGAATGCTCTTGATGGGAGTGGCTGCACGGTGACAGCCACCTGAAACTCGTCCCTCAGAGGCAAAAATCTACAGGTGGAGAAATTTAAGACCTGGTTTTGTTTTTCAGTTTGAAGTGAAGTTAAATGTTGAAAGCTATTAAGTTTAGAGATGATGGAAAAGTATTAAGAAAGTAAGGATGCCTGTCTTCCCAGTGACTTCAAAGACTGCTTCTAACATAACCTCATTCATCTAAGAAAACAACTCAGCTAATGGTATCCTACATATTACATATAATTACACTATTACATACAATAAATTAACTTCTCAATTGCCTATTTTATGAGAAAGGAATTCAGGCCTTGGGAGAATTGCGCACAGTGGGGAAATGAGAAAGAAACTCCTGGATCTTCTGTCTCACTCAGAATACACCTTCCTGGGAAGCTGAGATGGATTTTCTTCTTGTTATAATTGATTCAGGGAACTGAGCTCCCACATAGCAAGAACACACATTTTTCTCTCCTGGTTTCCATGTCTGAAGACCATCTCCTCCTTCCTTAAGCAGAACTTATCCAATGCTTACAAGCACTCTGGCCAAAATAAACTGATATAATGGATACAGTCATGGAGCCCAGGTTCCATTCTGTGTTTGGGACAGTGGAGCAGGAAGGAGCAGTAAGAAGGGAGCAGAAAAGAGGGAGTGGTAATGAGGGAGTGGTAAGGAGGGAGCTGTAAGGAGGGAATGGTAAGGAGGGAGCTGTAAGGAGGGAGCAGTAAGGAGGCTGCCTATGGACAATCCCAGGAGTCGTCTTTGATTGGTCAGAATTGGAAATTATAAAGTTATATGAATACAGAGAAATCTTTTCTGGGCTGGGCAATCAGCATCAAATATAATCCCTGACCTCCAAATTAGCCACTTTTTAATTTATTTTTTATGTGTATGAATGTACTGTCTGCATGTAGGTTGGTGCACCCATGTTGTGCAATGCCATGGAGGTCAGAAGAGGGTGTCGGATTCCCCTAGAACTGGAGTTAAAGACGGTTCTCAGCCACCATGTGGGTGCTAGGGATCAAACCCAGGTCCTCTGCAAGAGCACTCAGGGCATCTCAGCCACTAGGGCATCTCTCTAGCCCCCAAATTAGCCATTTTTGACCCAACCCTGCAGACAAAGCTAGTTTTAGTATAGGTGAATTTCCCCTTCGCCTCCATGGTATGATCTCAGAGATCCAAGCCACTCTGTGCCAGTCTTCCTCATCTGCTGCTGTTGGGGAAGCCCAATTATTCAGTGTTGAGACACCATCTATTCATTTAATACATTCCTTGCAAGAATGGAGTTTCAGGTTGAGTTGCTGTTAACCTTTTTATCCCTTGGAGTGACCAACAAAGCTCAAGAGATTTTCAAACAAGAGGTCAATGGATGGAGAAGATGAGAGTAGCCTCAGGTGCCTACGGACTAAGGAATGAGAGAACAGAAATCCCTCCCCTCCTGCCTCTCCCCCTATTAGTCACTGTGCTGTCCCAGCTTGCTTGGCAGTGGGCTTCTGTCTTGGATGCACTGGTACTTTTTGAAAGAAGAAGAAAGTTGGGGTGGCCCACAGCAGAGGGAAACCCTGGGGCATGCACTAACTCACTAAATTGTTTCCTGGCCTTGTGATGCAGAGAAACTATGTAATTATGAGACCATAGTTCATACAAGTTGGCTTGAAGAAGTTAGACATAAACTCAACTGCCAGGAGCAATGAGATAAGACTGGTTGGTTGGAGCCAAATGGACTGGGTGGCGGCATGCATCTTGGAGGCTTGGGTTTCTGTTGAAGAGACACTGCTAAGCTAAAGCTAATTGCAGCCAGAAGTAGCTCTCACTCTCCAAAGCAAAGGAACGGGAGTGGCATTGCCAAGCCGTGACTGGCCGATTCCGAAGGCATGTCTGAGAACTTTCTGGAAGGACTGAGCAGTCCGTTCTTCTCATCTGGTCATGTCTTTTCACAGGAGTGAACAGAATTTGATACTCTCCTCCTCCCTGATCAATGCTTCTGTCCCAAGTTGTTGAAGTTTTGGATGGATACAGTTGTGTAGCTTAGAACAAATGTGTAGGCAATACTTACTGGGTTAAGATAGCTACAACAAAATCACAAACTGAGTAGCTCATGAACAGAATTTTAGTCCTCACATTTGGGGAGTCTGGAGGTTCAGCTTGTAGTGAAGGTCTGCTGTTGTTCAGAGCCCATGGAGGCTGTCCAAGTCCTTCCAGGGGAAGGGGCTGCCTCGTTCTCTGTGATCTCTTTTATAAAGGGGCTAATCCCGTTCATGAGAACTTTTGTACTCACAATTTAATTACCTCCAACAGGCCCTGTCCCCTAATACCACTTCTTCCTGGAGGTTTGAATTTCAACAAAAGAACTGGGGCTGAGAGGGACACAAACATTCAGGTCTAACCTTCCACGCTTTATGTAGTGAAGTGAAAAGTGGAGAGGAAGAAAGAAGAATCCACCATTACCAGTAGTCGTAGGAAGTTGTACAGAAAAGCACATGGGGAGAATTCATCTGGCGACGGCTAACCCACGGAACCTGGACAACACTTCAACCCTCCAGTCTTCCTGCCTTCTCTGGGTCTGCCTTCACTCCTGGGAGTTCTGCAGCCAGCTCTCCCTGGATGACTAAGAAGAGTTTGCTTCCAGAACTGTCCTGGAAGACATAAGCCAGAGCCCTGGGCCACTCTGCAGCAAAGCCCGGAGCAGCCCATGTATCTCTGATCCAAACACCACATTCCTTCTCTAGCTACTCTGGGCCAGCTTTGGGTCCCACCCAGTTCAGGTCTTGATCTGTCTATACACAGATGTTCCTTCCGTTCAGGACTCAATAGGCCTAACATCCTGTTTGGGTTTTGCAGCTTGTTGGCTGCCTGCTTTCTCTAAGTGGAAACGCATAAAATTAAATGTTACACAAAATCTTAGTTGTTAAAAAAGCTTTTGACCAAGAAGCATTCAACAGAAGCCTAAATGAGGAATGTGGTAAGCTGTGACATTGGTGACCACGATGAGTCACGCCCTGTGTGGTCCTTCCCTTTGATTCTCAATGGCACTACGCCTGCTTTAGCCGTGAGCAGAAATGGCACAGTGCCCTTAGAGAGGTAGGGCGTAGGGAAGCCTGGAAGCTTCTGCTTTTCCATGGGGGTGGAGGCATGAGAGGGGAGACAGAGGGCATAATCTATATAGGAGGGCAACTACAGGGCCAACAGGGTGCAAGAAAGCTCACTGTGTGATTTGAATGAGAAAGGTCCCCCAGAGGCTCAAGGCTTTGAACACGTGGTTCCCAGCTGGTGGTGCAGTTTGGGGAGGTCATGGACTCTTTAGGAGGCGTGGCTTTGCTGAAGGAAATATGTCACTGAAGGCAGGGTTAGAGAGCTCATAGCCTCCACCCACTTCCAGTTTGCTCTGATCCATTAGTGTTCAGAGTTGGAGAAGTGAGCTCCTCTCTGCTTCCCCTACCCCCAAGCCTGCTGTTTCCTGCCCTCCCCCAACCCCTCACTGGAGACTATTTCATAAGTTGCTATTGCTCATGGTATTTTACCACAGCAACAAAACAATAACTAAAACACACTGAGCTGGGTTTGTTTTTTGTCATCAGCTTATTGTTGTTGTTGTTGTTGTTGTTGTTACTTGTTTGGTTTCTGATGGGTTTTTTGGGAAAGGGATGAGGCAGAGGAGACAGAGCCTTGTTATGTATCCAATCTGGCCTTGAACTCATGACAATCCTCCTCTCTTGGGCTCCCTAATATTAGGTTGGGGCTTGGTGTGAAAAGCCAAAATGGCAGAGACCAGAAGGAGCTTTCCTTCTTTTCTGGTCTGGAGCTTGCGGTTGCCTGCAAAAATCACCAGCCCCTGACCTGGCTTCATTGGCCAGATTCCAACATGTCACCATCTCCCCTCCCCCTTACAAAAGGCTCTCCCCTCCTCCCAAATGCATGCTTTTCTCACAGCCTGTGGATGAGAGAGAGAGAGAGAGAGAGAGAGAGAGAGAGAGAGAGAATTTCCTATAATAAATGCCTGCCTTTGTTTACTTTTTTTTTAATTTTATTTATTTCTGTATGTGTATGAATGTAGTCTGCATTCGGGTCTGTGCACCCGTGTCTTGCAAGGCGGCGGAGGTCAGAAGAGGGCGTCGGATTCCCCTAGAACTGGAGTTCTCCTGGAATTGGAGTTTCGGACAGTTCTCGGCCGCCATGTGGGTGCTGGGGATCGAACCCGGGTCCTCTGCAAGAGCGGTCGGCGCTCTTAACCACTAAGCCATCTCTCCAGCCCCCTTTGTTTACTTTTAATTACAGGTGTACACCACCATACCTAGTTCCATGTTCTGTTTTTAGAGAGATTTGTTTTATAACTAGATAAGCAAAACAAAACTATGACATGGTCTTATATTTAGGGTTTAGAAATAGATTTGGGGATGTAGTATTTATGTATATAAGACTGCTGGTAAGACATCCCCTACCCCCCCCCCCACGCCATGAAGAGAACACGTGACTGTACAAAGTAGCACAGGCGCCAGCACTCACAACCAGGCTTCATCCATGCTAGCCGAGTGCTGTGCCGCTGAGCCACATCCCCAGGTTCCCGTTCCTTCTTGTGGTAACCGATCCCTGAACTGCACCCCCCCCCCCCTTGCTCTGCCTGCCTTCTGCCTTTTCTTCGTCCTGTGGCTTTGTCTACTGGACCATCCACCCGGAGCATTCTTCTCTTCACCTTTGGGTATCAAATCACTCCAGTTTTTCTGGGCCATTGTTAAGTTTAACCATTTTCTGAAGTTTTCCATGACTTCCCAGTATAGGATCCTCCTATCCCCTGTTAGCAGCCTTTGCATGGAAAACTGATGTAGCCATTAGCCATTTTATAATATCATTTCTCTTGAACAAATACATCACTTTATTTTTTTATTTAACTCTATTTCTTCTTCCCTGAATCAGACTGTGGTTTGTCAAGGACAGGAATACATGTATGTCCATCCACTCAGTAAAAAGTTGGTAAGCATCTACTGAGCTGGTGGCGTGTGATGCCAGCTACTTGGGAGGTTGAGACAAGAAGATCACATGTTCAAGATGTCAACTCAAGGAACAGCACAATTCCTACCTCAAAGAGAATACAAGTTTATTCTGGGACCAAATATGAGTGACCACTGTCCAGGAATACAGATTCAGGTTTCTGCAAGTACCATGTTCCAATATAGTAACAGTTTCATAAAACTTTTAAGTTACAGAACACAAGTCATGAATCATGGTACTTTTTAAATTTTTATTTTTTATTTCTTTTTTATGTGTATGAATGTACTGTCTGCATGTAGGTCTGTGCACCTGTGTGCAATGCCGCAGAGGTCAAAAGAGGGCGTCAGATTCCCCTGGAGCTAGAGTTTTCTTGGAATTGGTGTTACAGACGGTTCTCAGCCGCCATGTGGGTGCGGGGTATCGAACCCGGGTCCTCTGCAAGAGCAGTCGGCGCTCTCAACCGCTAGGCCATCTCTCCAGCCCCAGAATCATAGTACTTTTTAATATGTTGGTGGGAACATCAGGTGTGTGGGTCACAGCTAAGCCAGGCAATCTGTGGGATAGGTCTGGATGTTATCTGATGACATTCTTAGCTTTGGGTTGATGGAAGCTAATGGTCTGTTAATACAACTTAAATGATTTCATGTGACAGTCACAAGGATGTTAGATCAGACATAGGTGGGCAGCAGATGTCTATTAATGGGCTATTAATGGGCTAGGCCAAGGTAATTTGGCTCTGGATCAGCAATATTCCAACTCTACTCTGCAATTGCAAATCTGTAACTAATCAATCATCCCTATAGAATCTTTAACATAGATTTTTTTGTTGTTGTTTTTTTGTTTTTTACTAGGACCTTCATTTCACAAAGGCCTGCTTGGGCCATAGAATATGACTTAAAGACTAGTTGAAATAATATCACAAGACCCTGTCTCATAATTTTAAAAGGCTAAGAACTGTACCTCAGTGATAGAGTGCTTATCTAGCAGATATAAGGCTCTGAGTTCAAACTCTTGCACTGAAAAAAAAAAAAAGCCTTTTGATTTGACCCTTAGTAGCCAGGCAAGTTCACCCGAAGCCAAGCAGTCTTAGTTCTGTTTTCTTTTCAGGTTGTCATTTGCTATCAAAATGGCTGTAAAGATTTTAAACTTTTTCCCAGATCTTGAGGGGCTTCCTGGGAAACAAGACCTTCAGGGGTTTTTTGTTTTGTTTTGTTTTGTTTTGTTTTTAAGACCTTCAGTTTTAATACTGAGAAAGTCTCATGCCAAAGCCCGCCACCCTGCATGTGAGGTTATTGCCACATCTAATTCACAGGGCACCCCACCCAGAGTTTCAAAGGGCAGAATGGTTGCCCAATCCCATTTTCACATCAGTTGGGTCCTGCTGCACCTTACAAAGTTCAAACAGGTGGTCCCTAAACAAGCTTTGCCATCATTCTAATCTCATAGGAAGGCTTTTGAAAATCATTTACTGGTAATTATATGTTACCATAATGGATACAGTTTTCATAATGGCAGTTAAATGGGAAAGTGAGAACTTGGTGGATTTCCTCTAGTGTGGTTCTAGAGGAAAGCGGTGCATGGTAAATGCATGCTGTCCAGCCCCAGAGAGTCTACTGTGCACCAGCCAAGATGACCTCAAGCTTGCTACATAGCCAAGGATGACCTTGAACTCCGGATCCTCCGGCCTTCAACACCCAAGTTCTGGGATGACACCATACCTTGTTCAGATAAGGTCTTGAAAGGGCTTTTAGTCGCGTTCAAATGAGGCCATCTGTGTGGGGTTCTAATCCAGTGCAACTTACAACCTAGAGACACAGAGGCACAGGTAGAAGATTGCAAAGATCTAGAAGAAGATGGTCATTTGTGAGGCAAGAGAATTCTCAGAGGAAAACAGCCCCCTACACTTGGTTTTGAACATCTATACTCTAGAAGTGCAAGAAAACAAATGTTCATTGCTTAAGCCCTGGGTCTATGGTTCTTGGTTATGGCAACCCTAGTATACCAAAATAAGGCTGTAATCAGGAATGCAGCTTGTTATGGTGCAATACTGTGTTGGAGTTGATTTCAAGAATCTGCTCGGCTAAGGACACCCTGATCCAGAAGTTCCTTTAGCAGTTCTCAAAGCGTGTTCCCCACCTGCAGAGTCAGCCTCCCTGAGGAATATAATAAAAAATATATGTTCTAGTTTGCTTTCAATTGGTGTGACAAAACACTCTGAACAGTACCAACTTGGGGAGGAAATGGTTTTTTTCATCTTACATCTCCCGGGTCACAGTTCATCACTGAGGTAGCCCAAGGTAGGAACTCAGTGCAGGAACCTGGAGGCAGGAGCTGAAGTATAGGCCATGGAGGAGTGCTTCCTATTGGGTTGCTCCCCTGGCCCATGCTCAGCCTGCTTTCTTATGCCCAGGGGTAGCAGTACCCACAGTGGGCTGAATCCTCCCACATTACCCAACAATCAAGAAAATACCCCACAGACAACCACAGGCTAGTCTAATGGAGGCAATTTCCCAATTGAGGCTCCCTCAATCCTGGTGTGTCAAGTTGACACTAAAAACTGTCCAGCACACTTAAGAAGCCCACCCTAAATTTAATGAATCAGAAACTGGGGCGGGGGACACTCTAAGATGTCCTCCAGGAGAACCATTAGTTATAATGAATAACTACATTTATTTGTAAAAACTCTATTGTATTTTTTATTTATTATTTTTTATGTGTATGAGTATACTGTCTGCATGTAGGTTGGTGCACCCATGTCACGGAGGTCAGAAGAGGGCATCGGAGTCACCTGGAACTGGAGTTAAAGCCGCCTTGTGGGTGTTGGGAATCGAACCCAGGTCCTCTGCAAGAGCAGTCAGTGCTCTTAACCACTAAGCCATCTCTGCAGCCCTCTATTATATTTTTAAAGGACAATAAGATGAACATGGAGAAACCAGCACTGTGGAATGAGCTGGTAAATCAAGCACAAGCACTTAGTCACTTTCCATTACTGCAATGAATTTCCAAGACAGTCAACTTATAAGGAGCAAAGGTTTTTCTGACTACACTTTATTTATTTATTTATTTATTTATTTATTTATTTATTTATTTTGGTCTTTTTGAGACAGGGTCTCCCTGTAGCCCCAGCTGGCCTGGAGCTCACTCTGTAAACCAGGCTGGCCTTGAACTCACAAAGATCTGCCTGCCTCTGCCTCCTGAGTGCTAGGATTAAAGGCGTGCGCCACCATGCCCCGCCTGACTACACTTTTAAAGGTTCCAGTCCATGATCAGTTGGTCTCCTTGTCTTGGGGCCTGTGGAAAGGCAGCACATCACGGCAGGAACCATGTGGCAGGTCATAACTGCTCATCTCATGGACAGGTTTTTTAGAGTTTTTTTTTTTCAGAAAGAGAGAGAGAGAGAATGAAAATGAGAAAACTGGGGTCTTTTCAAAGTCATTCATGATCTGACAACCTCCTACTAAGGAGTTGTCACTTGTGTTACCCATTCTTATAGCACAGTTAAGTTTCTAACACTATCCAATAGCACCAAACTGGGGACTAAGCTTTTGCCGCATGGGCCTTTGTGGGGAACATTCTATAGCAACTAGATCGTTGAATTACTAACTTAAGCAACATCACACACATAAGGGAAGTATATACCTCAAGTTCTGAGAGGTAAGGGGCTGCTAGTATCACGTACAGAGATCACAGTCAACAGTTGTCCCTCTACTTTCCTGGGTCCTATTCACAGCATCAACTAAGGGTTGACAACATAGCCAGGGCTGGTGGCTCCCAGTAGCATGATCCTCAGTTTCACCCATGGACTACAGCCTGCCCCTTCATAGGCACACCCAAGCTCTCCGAAAGGGTGAAGGCCAGGGTAGCCAAGACCAGCTACTTCTAGAACACTTCGCCTCTCTCACATCCCTCTGCTCAGTCTAGTGGGCTCTGCTGGATAGCTGCTTGATACTCCTTCCAGTGCGGCTGCCTTGGAGGGCCACGGTCCACAGGCTCCTGTCTGAACTAAGGTTCTGGCTTGGGTACCACTTCTTTCCCACAGGGTCTCTGGACCCTATGTGAGGTAAAAGATATATTTAGACATCTTTGATAGTCTTTGTCCCTGAGCATGGCACAACAAGCTCTCTAAATATTCTATGTAGAACCTGACCTGCCCTAATCATATAGAAGTCTTGTAGAGATTGCCTAAACTCATGTGTTAACTTTAAATGACCTGACCTTTATGCCCTGAACTAAATGGCTGGACAGATCCATCTACCAAAGAGCACATGGAAATATGCAAACCCAGGAGCTTTAAGTCCTTCCTGAAACCATATATATTTACATGCATTAATGTGTCTGGATACCAAAAAAGAACAAATACATGAAATAGGACTCTACTTTCCCCCACCCATCCTCACTTTGGAAGAAATGGAACTTCAGTCAGGGGAAGCTAATGTAAAAATTTATGCCATGGTTCAATATAGATTCAACCCCATTTCTATCACCTGTCTGCATTTTTTATAGCATTCTTCAGTGACATCTGTATCTTTTGAAAATGAAAACTCAACAACAGAAAGGACTGCATCGAAGAACTGACTGAAACAGTGAACTTCTGCTCAAAACAGTCAACTTCCTCATGGAGAATATTGAGAAAGACTGAGAAAGACATGAAAAGCATGTTTGTCAGAATGCATGAGCTCTGGGGGTGTGGGGGAATGGGGGGGAACACGGGTCTAGGTTTGTTAAAAAAATAAAAATAAATTTATGTGAAAAAAAAAGAAAACGAAAACTCAAGGCTTTTATTCACATCACCAAAAATCTTTTCTCTCTGCAACAGATCAAATATCAAGTCAAGCAGAAAAATGATTTATTCTCAAGCCTACTGCTCTTCCTGCCTCGGCTTCCACCCCCAGGCACCAGGTCACTGAAACCACAAGAGGTCAGAGAATGTATTGCCTTCACAGCAACAGCTGTATAATAGTAGAGAAAGGGCTGTGTCAAAATGCCCCTCACCACTGCCTGGGCCTGGAAGGAGCAATCATCGGGCCCATACCTCTCTGCATACTTGTGGTTGCTTCCAGTATCTACAGTGTCATGCTAGTGAGTCCCATGAATTCTATGCCCACACCAAACCACATCTCTTGGCCTGCTCAGACTCAGCGGACTTTCCGTGACATCTCTGAAGATCTGAAATCTTCCACAGATTGACATGGTCTCACTGCAGTAATCTCTCTGAGGAGTTTCACCATGGCAGTGAGTTCTCTCAAATGTGGCTCATGTCCCACAGCTGTGCCTGGCAGGCAGGAGCACCCAGAAAAGAAGCAGAAGCCTCCCAGCCTTCCATGGAGAACACTGAACAAGAGAGAACTTGCTCTGGGCTGCCTTGCATTTAAAACACAGCTTGACAATGTGGTTTGCTCACAGCACATGCTAAGATGGCTTGAAAAGTTTTAGTTCATGCACTGTACCATGGTGTGAAATTTTTCCCACTTTGGTTATTTATAAGATGTATTTATAAAAGTTATTCTAAGAATCTGAACTACCTGCTATTGAAAGTGTGTTCAATGTAATTTTCTCCTGCTTTAGGAAATGTATTCATAAAATTTTCTAGAGTGACAGTCCCCTTTCAGTGATAAGGGCTTTCACTTTGGAGTGTGTGGATTATAAGCAGGACAGGCGGGTCTGATACCATCTAGAAATCCTGTTCCCTTCTTGGAGAAGAAACGAGTCTTAGGGATAAAGACGTGGGGTGGCTTATTTGTTCATCGGTGTCTTGTGACCAGGGGAGACACCAAGACTGGAGCTCTTTCTCCACTTTCTTCCCCTGTATCCCTCATTACAGTATTGCCAAATTTCTAAAACTTTATTGACCATATTGAATTAACAGACTTACTAAGCTGCTGTGAATGGTACCAATATGACCTATGCTGTCAGGTTTCCTCTTTGAACTCTTTTGTATGAAGAGACTCAGGTCTAGCTGTCCTCTGCTTTTCTGTGGGTGTCCCCAGTTCATTATTTGGAACTCTGCCAGGCAGCTGCTTAGCAGCAGAATTTTGTATTTTCTGTTATTTAGCACAGTACCTTGCACATGCTATGCTACATGAATGCTTGCTGAGTTGAGTTGTAACTTTGCTTCTCTATAGGACAGTAACCATCCTCATGCTTTACGTTTTATGCAGTCCCTTTGTGCATATCACATCCATTCCATATCAGCTCTCACAGCTTGACATTGTTCACAGCAGTATGACTTCAAGTTAAGCTTCAGGAAAGTGGTTAATGCAAAGCCACAAAGTTTATTAAGATTGGTTTCAGACCTTCCTGACTTCATAGACTGCAAACTCTGCTACAGAGCATTTGTTCTTAAGTCTTAGGCAGATTTTCTAGTACCTTGAACATTGCTTTCCATTTGCTACAAGTGAACACTTGCCCTGCAGTTAATGACAGGGCTGGGACTAGAACCCAGTTCCTAATGTGGTATCTTTTTGTTTAATCACCAGGCCCTTTCTGTGCTCCCAGCAGAATATGGGGAGGGGAGAGAAGAAGAGATTTTTTGTCAAAGACATTTTTCTTAAAGACATTTAACAGTTTCACCAGATATGGTGGTACTCGCCTTTACACCCAGCATTTGGGAAGCAGAGGCAGGTGGATCTCTGTGAGACTGAAGCCAGCATGATCTACATAGGGAGTTCCAGGTCAAGTGGGACTTATACGGAGACCTTGTCTCAAAACAACAAAAACATTTAAGAGTAAAATTAATTTTTCCTAAAACATCTAAGTTTATAAATTTATTGTTACTTACAAACAACCCACACACAAAAAAGTTATACTGCAATGTCTTTTGCCTGTTGTTATATAAAGTATACTATATCCAGGTCTCCTAGTTGCTTTATGAATCCTCCAACATCAATAACCTGTTTTTCCATTGTGTATTAAATTTTCCCACTAATCAGTTATTCATTTGCTTATTAACACTTTACTTGAGAGTAAGTGAACTCTAAGCAACCTGACAGGGACTGTACAGGGTGCCATGGGAGATAACGTCTATAAGAAGGTTTCTCTTACCTTGAGTATCACCTAGATCATGTGTCATACTAAAGCTAAAATTTTTTGCATTAAAATGGTTGAAAAGAAAACAAAATGCCCCTCACCTGCTGTACAAGCAACCTGCCTTCCTCAGTGGTAGATTCCCCATGGTGCTGGACAGCAGGACACCCAGATCACTGCTGACAGCACTACAGTTTGCCTGAAACTGTGGGCACTCTGCAGGTCAGGAGAGTGCCCACAGTTTCAGGGGGCACCCTCCCTCCACACCTCCTTCTTCCCTCAGATCAAAGTCTGCTGTCTGTTTCTTCACTACACCCTGCTACAGCGGTTAAGAGCACCGACTGCTCTTGCAGAGGACCCAGGTTCGATTCCCTGCACCCACATGGCAGCTGAGAATAGTCTTTAACTCCAGTTCCAAGGGAATCAACGCCCTCTTCTGACCTCCACAGCATGACATGGGTGCACCAACCTGCATCCAGACAGTACACTCATACACATAAAAATTTAAAAACATAAAATAAAAAAAGAATACATAACACAAGTGGCATCGAAATGGGCTGTTACTGCTCTGCTGTGCCCATCCTCTTGATGGGCATCTAGGAGAACCTGAGAACCTAACCCATTGCCCTACCATACCTCAAGGAGCCAACCAGACACACACAAAGCAGGATCGTGTGCATTCATTGTGTTTGGCTCTTGCCCAGGACATTGAGGAATGCTGGCTGAGGTGCCCTCTTAACCCACCCTGGTCAAGCATAGGGGACCTTAGATCTGCCTTTGACCCTAGAGCTTATCTGGGAGGGGGTGTCCAGTTGTGTACTGGTATCTCGTCTGCCCCAGCTGTGCCCTAAAGCCCGCTTCTAGCTTGCCTTTGCCAGAGGGGCTCCCTGAAGGCCTCTCTCTAAACAGCTGTTTCTACTGTGGGAAATAATCTAAAAGTTGCCAAAATCAACCTAACGACAAAATAATAAAGTTATAATAATCCTTATAGAAGATGGATTCTCTCCTGCATGACTGCCTGATAGAAAGTATTGCAAAAAAAAAAACACAAAAACAAAAACAAAAACTCTGTCAGAACCACAGGCTTGAACGTGGCCTCAGCTTTGTACAAAAAGCATCTTGGCAAGGACATCTGCCCAGCAACCACCTGCACAGCCTTGGATCAATGCTGCTCTTATTGTTAATCACTGTGGCCAGGAGTTGTTGTTTCAAAATATCTGATGAAATCCTCATTTTTGCAACTAAAAACTTCCCCTTTCCTTCCCTCCCACCTGCCCTTGAAATATGTCCATAGTTTACTGCAGCCTGAATATTCCCACTGCAAACAAATATCATTTTTCTTTGGAGAAGAGAAGAGAGAGCTGACTGGTTGGGTTTTTTTTTTTGTTTTTAAGTGACATTTCTCAAGCAAGCTCACAGGGAAGGGCCCTACTGTGCTGTGAGAGCAACAGGAACCGTCATAAGCTGACCCAGGCTAAGGCTAGACCCCTCACCAAGGAGCCAGCCCAGCTGTCTTCCCATCGTCCACTACTGGCCAGTTCGCCTATCCTTCCACACAGATGTTTCCGCCTGCTGTGGGGCCACCTCCCAGGTCAGGGGTTCTCAGTCCCTGCCACCCTCTATTCTCACTGCTCTGAACATTGCCCCCCCCCCAATCCCCACTCCCACTTCCTCAAGAGAGAAGGCTCAACGGGCAAAGGTGCTTGCTGCTAAACGGACACCAGAATTCAATCCCAGAGACCCACAGTGGGAGGACCAATTCTTGCAAATAGTCCTCTCCCGTGACACCACGGCACATGCACCTATACACATAACTCGTGAAAACAAAACAACATTTTTTAGGGCTGAAGAGATAGCTCAGCAGTTAAAAGTGCACTGACTGCTCTTCCAGAGGACCTGGGTTCCATTCCCGGCATCCACATAGCAGCTAACAGCCGTCCACAGCTTCAGTTCCAGGGGATCCAATGCCCTCTTCTGACCTCTGTGGGCACTGTACAACATGGATGCACTTACCTACTTACAGGCCAAACACTCATACACATAAAATAGAAAGAAATTAACTTAAATGAATGTTTCTCGGACTGGAGAGACTGATGGCTTCGAGGCTGAGCACGGACTGCTCTAGTAGCCCAGCTCAGCGTGGGGATGGCAGGTAACACCCGCTGCTCTAGTAGCCCAGCCCCAGCTTGGGGACGACAGGTAACACCCACTTCCTCTTCCCACACCTTCTCCTTCTTCTGACCTCCGCAGCATTTCACACATGTGATGCACTTATATACATGGCTGCTCCTTTGGCCCATGCTCAGCCTGCTCTCTTATACAACACAGGCCCACCTGTGTAGTCCTGGCACTGCCCACAGTGGGCCGGGCACCCAGGCATCACTCAACAATCAGAAAACTGACTCACGGGCATGGCTACAGACCAGTTCAATGGAGGAAATTCTTTGACTGGGATTCCCTCTACTCAGATATGTCAAGTTAACAACTAAAGCTATCCAGCACACACACACACACACACACACACACACACACACACACACACATTCTAGGGTAGCCTTAGAAAAGAGAGAACCAAAGAATATGCAAAGAATGTTTGTTCCAAAACCTAGGTTTCTTTCTATATTCATGTCTATTTTTTCTTTTTTAAAAACTAATTTTATGGGGCTGGAGAGATGGCCTAGCGGTTAGGAGCGCCGACGCTCTTGCAGAGGACCCGGGTTCGATCCCCAGCACCCACATGGCGGCCGAGAGCTGTCTGAAACTCCAATTCCAGGAGAACTCCAGTTCCAGGGGAATCCGACACCCTCTTCTGACCTCCGCGGCGTTTGTTGCATGACACGGGTGCACAAACTTGCATGCAGACAGTACATTCACACACATACAGAAATAAATAAAATTAATAAAAAAATTTTAAAAAATAATAATTTTATTTATTTTGTATGTGTGTGAATGTACTGTCTGCATGTTAGGTTTGTGCACCCGTGTCATGCAATGCCGAGGAGGTCAGAAAGAGGGTGTCAGATTCCCTGGAACTGGGATTAAAGATGGTTCTTACGATTAGCTTACTTGTGGGGCTGGGGATCGAACCTGTGGTCCTCGCAAGAGCAGTTGGGCTACTTAACTTGACTAGCCATCTCTCCAGCCCCTTATTGTTTTTCAAATTTGTTTCATTTTGTATTTCTTTACAGTAGTGTCTCATGTTGCCTAGGCTATCCTCAAACTTGCATGTAGCTGAGGATGACCTCCCACTCCCCTGCCTCCTGCCTCCACCTCCCAGATGTGCCACAACACCTGGACTTGGCTCCTACTTTGGGGTTTTGTTTCATATCTTGAAACAGGGTCTCACTGAATGGTCCAGCCGCCGGCACTTTCTTTGTAGCCCAGGGCTGGCCTGGAAATTCAACACCTAAAGTTCCTCTTGTTTCCAACTTCTAGTGTGGGATGAGATGGGTGCTGCAATAGTCCTGGCTAGGATAAAATGAAAGAAATTGCTGAGATATCCTGAGACCAGCTGAAGCGCAGGTACCTGGGCGAGGGCTAAAGAGCCCCCCCCCCCCCGCCAACTGGGGATTACGAAGGCATCTGAGGAGGCAAGCCAAAGCAAGCCTTCAACCAAGTGAAAGAGGCATTTAGGACTCACGTTGGAATAAAGGCAAGGAGATAGCCCATATGCCAGGAACATGAAGAAGAGACAACACAGGAAAGGGCAGGAATATCCTTACCAAGCTCTAGAAACCCTATGGAAGGAATTTCTACAGTGGGATCCCAGCTGGGGATGCCCCAGATAACAGATATCAGAAACACAATTGGAAACATATTTAAAGAACAACAAGATTTATAGAAGAAATCAAAGAAATAAAGAAAAAGGGAATGAAAGAACTCAAGAAGGACTTAGAAGAGAGAAGAATGACAAACTCCAGAAGGAAGTAGAAACACTGAAAGATCCCATGCTGAAAAGAAAAAGGAAATAAAAGAATATAAAAGGAAACAACCAGCAAAGGAGTTATAGGAAGAGATTGAGAAGCGCCAAAAGAAGTAGAAATACTAAAAGAAACAAAAGGAAATGAAAAAGGAAATCAAACATTAATGTCCGACTACAGTCCAACAAGGAAAGGAATGAAAAAGCCTAGAAAGCAGAATGGAGGAAGCAGAACAAAGAATATCAGACCTGGAAGATAACACAGAAACAACTAAAAACCTCAAGGAAAGATTATGAACAATTTAAAAATACACAAAGTGGAACAACCACGACTGTGGGACACTATGAAAAGATCAAACTCCACATCATAGAGATAGAGAAGGAGAAGAAATCCCAAGAGAATGGTAATTGATCAGATCTTCAACAAATAAATAGATGAAAACTTCCCCAAACTAAAAAAGACCAAAACCAATAAAAAATACAAGAAGCACAAATACGAACTCCAAACAGACAAGATCAGAAAAGAAAATTCACATGCCACATCATACTTAAAATGCTAGACAGTGTCCAAACAAAGACAAAATCCTAAAGCCACAAGAGAAAAAACACAAAGTGACATAAGGGGAAACCTTTCAGAATTACAACTGACTTCCTCAATGCAGACTATGAAAGCAAGAAGAACCAAAAGCAAAGCATTCCGTGTTAAAGGACAATAGATGCCAACCCATGTTACTACTATCCCAGCAAAAATGTCAATTATAGTTGAAAGGAAGGAGAATAGAATAAAACCTTCCATGTACATCGAACAAGTTGAAAAATATCATGTCCAGAAAACCATACCTTCAGAGAATTACTTGAAGCATTCAAGACAGAGAAAGGTGTCACCTAACTAGTGATACCTGAAACATGATTGAATTCACACTTTTAAATAACATATACAAGTGGTGAGTGTAGAGACTACACTATTAGCCGCTCCAACACGGTATGTGTTATTTGTAGAGCATTATCGATGATTCGTTTCCCTATGCCAATCTCCCTTTCTTGTTTTTATTGGAGAGTTTAGTCCATAAACATTTAAGGTTATGGAACTGTTAGGTTTGTGTTGCTTCCTTTTGCCTATTATCCATTTTTGCGGTTTTGGCTTGGTTTCTACTCCTGTAGTTATCGTTTTATTGATTTCTCTTTCTAGGTTCTGGGAGTTGACTGCTAAACTAGGATACACTCACTTATGTCGCAAATAGGTAACCGCGTCAACACTTTATTAGACATAATCAGTTGGCATTCAAAGGGTAACTTTAAACTGTTATCATGGAGCTATAATTCTGCTCTAATTCAAAAGACATAGGAATATTTCTGGAGCCAATTGTGGTTTATTAGGAAACAGAATCTCATCGATATGGCTTGAATACTCAACTGTTCAATAAGTAACAGCTATCCTCATACCTTCAAGGACAGGACCACCTTAAAGTGAAAGGATGGAAGGTTTAAAATATTCTCAAGCATAACGTGGTACCCCTCTCTCCAAATAACAGAAAGCAGGCTTGTTAGCTTATATTTTGACTTTTTAATTTTGACTTGCAGGGTATAACGCATAAACCATTGAGGTGTTGACGCATCAATAGATTTAGATCAGACTTATAACACAGTGGATATCATAGCGTATAGAGCAAGATAGGCGCATATGAGCATTTTTTCTAATCTCTAGCTATTTACGATGAACGAAATTTGCCATTCCGAGACACCGTCAGGAGAATGATTTTCGTAATTCTAACTGCAATAAGGGAATATATATGCCCAGTATCTCCTGGTCGCCACCTTAATAGGTCACTTGTTGTATCAAACTTTTAATATCTCTTAGTGGCTTATAAGGATTACATTGCTTTTTCGCTTTTGGGAGTGCAGCATTTGAACAGAGAGTACATCAGCACTTGTGGACAACCCCAGTAACAATGGCTCATAGAGTAAGGAGGTTTTCAATACATTTCTTTTCTGATCTTGTCTGTTTGGAGTTATCTCCATCTGGTAGTCGCTTTGTGTATAGGTCAACAGGACGAAAGAATTATACAGGTATTATTGTGGTCTTATGTTCTTTCTTGTTATATACGTGTATTAGGTGGGAAGATGATGATATCATCCATAATCAGTGACCTCATTCTGAACCTCTACCGAATATTAATTCTGCGGTCTAGCCCTATAGACCATGAGAATCATCGAATCAATATCTACTCGCACTAGCTACCATCTTGGGCTTCTTCTCCTCGTCATCTCACGGACATTATTTCCTCCATAAATCGAGTGTGGGTTGACTCATCTAGTATTTCAATAGGGGGTACCCACAGAAGCAATAACCCTACACGAATATCGTGGTTGTAAAAATCGCATTGAATTATTAGTTGCCTATTGCGTTTCTATCAAAATGTTGTTTCACCACAATGTGTTAATTCTATTCCCCTATGGAGCGGTTTTCTTAGTATGTTTCTTGCATGACTCTTATCATTCGCAGGTGATTGTATAGAGCAATCTTTCTTTATGTTCTGCTCTTGCCTCACCATCCAATGAATCCACATGTGCGTTATCTGGGGACGGTTCTATTTCAACCAAATCCTATTTCCACTCAGTTTGGAAATTTGAGATGAGTGTTTGATTTGTCTTTTTTCCATTTCCCTTTTCTGATTTCTAATGAATTATAGTATATGTGGTCTCAAAAACATGGAAGAGATCCTTTTTTGAGAAGACGTATTCTCAAGAGAATAAATCATGCACTTTCCGTGTAGCTTGGAACTTTGCGAATTGAGCGAGAGAGAGACGATTGGATTTCACTTATCTTTCATATTCAGCATGGAGCAGCAATCACTATTACAACGCTGATCTTCTTGGAGCATCCTATCTGCGAGTCTTATAAATAGAATGATTTCTACGAGACTATCTCAAGTGGAAGGTATACGTCTTTTAACTTTCTATGGGGACCTCTGGGTGTCCTCAATTTCCACTCTAGATAATAATCAGCATAAGAAGCAAATGTTTGCTAATTGATGGCAATTAATACGATTCTTCTAATACATACTTGCTTAAAGATGCTACTTTAATGAAGTAAGATGGATTTCGCAACCAATATCAGATGTAGAGCCCTAAACTACAACAGATCTAGGAAAGATGATAAAACAAAATTCCAGAACAGAAGTGAATATTTGGGGAGAGAATGACTATAGCACCAACCACAGAGAGGGAAAACAATCACAACACACAACCATCAATATGATCCTCAAGTATGGATTAACTCTTTGAAGATACACACATAGAGAGTTTAGGTGAGCAGACCGCTGTGGTTAAAGGCCGCAGATTAACTCCACATGAAGAAGACATAAAAGGAAAACTTCTCCTTTCAAAAATCAAACAAAAACCTGATTATCCAAATTTGCTACCCATTGATGAAAGGATACTCATTATTTATCACTAAACATGTACAAATGGAAATAGTACTCCTAGAGGAAATCATGCAGGTGCGGAATACCTTCCCCAAATTATGACCCTGATTAATCTTCCACTAAAACCGATGAGAACGCTCTTTTAAAAGTGCACAACTCTTTCGAAGAGCTGGGTGATATGAATGTGAAGGAGCTTTGACTTATAGAGGGCCTGTGGCACTATCTTAGACATAGACGCCTCAATTCCAGTAGAAGAAAGTTCTCGCGAGTTGGCGAGCGCGGTGTGAAACAGGACGCGGATAAGGAGGGGAGCGATGGGAGGAGGAAGAAGTCTGAATCGATTGTATATTAAAAGGCCCCACACAACCTCCAGCCCAGCCTTTACCAAACTGAGCGCCATGGTCCCAGCACTGTTCTATAGGCGAAGATCTCTAACTAAATTTTACTTTTTCTAAAACGCAACTTCTTACTAATCCATTAATTACTGCAAACTCCGTAAATGTAGAAGGCATAGATAATCACAGGGGCAGGGAACAAATTTTTTCCACTCAAACTTAGGCCACGCTCATCGTAATAGATATTCCGAAGCATCACTCCAAGTTACGCATAACCGTATGTGCATAGATATATCTACACTAAAAGGGAGCAAAGTCAATAGCGAACACATGCATACCCTAAGAATATCTAGATCGACGCGAATAGCCTTCTACAATAATACATAGGCACTTAAACACAGCAGTACAGACCTTGACAAACTCAGAGATTAGTATCAATTTCTCATCCAGGTAGATCCGAAAAGTATACAGAGACTTCACTCACCCATGAGAGAATAGGCAGGCGATGGTCCTCTCGAGACTGTATAGCTCGGAGAATTTAGAATGCGATGGTAAGGCAGGTCGTGGCAAAACGACAATAGGAAGGAAGATGTGGAATCAGATACCGAGAATCACATAACAGCGAGAAAAAAATACTAGCCCAAGTTTCACCGAGGAATGCATCTCAAGGTGGTGAGAGTCGTGATAGGCCCAATGGTGCGGAACAAATTCCAAGACGACTACCCTTCATTGGCTTTAAAAAGCGTAGAAATGGACACTATAGGAATTTGAAGAGAGGCATCAAATTGTACCATAATACAATGGTAAGAGTCAAGTGCCAGTGAGTACGCAGGGAAAATGGCCCCACATGCCAGAGACATAGTCATCCTCTAAAATAGTGGGGCCGAAATATCGACAGAAATGCATTCCTTCCGGGTTAAAGGAGGTAGGGAAACTCTCCGCAAGGCGGTTTGCTTCCCGTGTCCCCCAATAGGCCCTAACATTCAATACTAGTGCTCAGAAACACTTGGCTAGGAGACTGGCAATATAAAGGCACATAGTTTAAAACAAAGGAAATTTTCAACAAGGTAGTACTAATTGGAAATATCGAGGCAAGATGGCGGGAGGAAATCTGGCCGTATCCTAAATCCTTTTGCCTGATTTTGATTTATGCAGGTGTATCTCACTCCAATGGCCGAGTGGGCTCAAAAAGCCTGTTACAGAAAGGAGAATTCTGACACAGGGAGAAGCGATGTACAAGCCATATACCACGTCAACCATGAAGTGAAGGCAGAAGATGACAGTCACCAAAATTAACTTCAAATACTTTCCAATGACCTTTCCATCATTACCCAATACAATAAGAAACTTATAGTCAGCTGGAATTAATATTGTAAATATCAAGATGACCTTTCCTCACTTCAATATTTAAGCCATTTCTAATAAACAATTCAAATATAATTATCCTGGAGGAACAATACTCGTAAACGGTAAAGTGAACACCTGATAAGATCATCTCTACGATTCTGCATCAGCAAAATATATTTTTTAGAAATTGGCACTTAAAGGCAAAGAGAATTCATGTAGCCAAAAGACATCAGAAAAGCAGCTGCGGACAGAGAAGGATCAGCCAAGATGCGTGCCAATGTCGGATCTTCCATCAGCTATGTTTGGGAAAATTAACATTGTAAAATTGTCCATTCTACTTAAACTCTTGTATAGATTTAAACACAATGCAACCAAACTGGAGTTCTCAAAATCCCTCGGACACTAATAGGAGATGTTTCCCTTTCACAGGCTTGAGCAGAACTACAAAATCAGGGTCCTTATATTCAGTTTGGAACAAAACACCACAATGAGTGAATCCGGCTCTCTCGAGCATGAGAGCGCAGAAACCAACGCACTGAGACCGAGGTAAAGGCTACCCATCAGTGCAGGGAGGAAATGTCTGATCACCGAGCACGCTTCGAACTATACTAAACCGCGATAGGGGCCTATATATCTCCAGTCCCATCACTAAAAATGAGGTGTCGTGATACTTTAAAAAAGAAAGAAAAAAAAAGACAAAAAATTAAAAAAAGACACAGAAAGTCATGGAAGAAGGCCCAGAGATCCACAGAATACCTGAAGCCACGAGTATCATATTTGTGCGCACCAAATCATACAAATTATTTGATCCAAGGTGGTGCCAAGAAATGCGCACAATGGAGAAAAGGTTAACAGCTATTCCTTCAAGTTCAAAGTGGTGTTTGTGGCATAAACTTCGGACTCAACTTAACTTGTTAGCATAGAAAATGCAAATACCCCTACTCATCTCACACAATGTGATGTGGATGTGTGTGTTTTGTGTAAGTGTGGTTGTGTGTGGTGTGTGCTGGATAAGCTTTAGTTGTTAACTTGGGACAACCTAGAATCACCTGAGAAGAAGAACCCTCTACTGAGGAATTTCCTCCATTGAACTGGTCTGTAGCCATGCCCGTGAGTCAGTTTTCTGATTGTTGAGTGATGCCTGGGTGCCTGTACCCGGAACACGCACAACTCGTCTGCGGAATCAGTGCCAGGCTAAAGGGTGGACTGGATCTAAAGTACTTGCAATTTGAAAATTCCACCAACTCTGAAGAGGGAGACGGATAGAAGAACAAAGAGTGTAGTGAGCAGAACTAGCACAGATCATAGGCGAGGAAGAGAGCGACATATAGCGTATAAGACAATGCAGGCCAATGTATTTAAGTGCACATCGCAGCATATAAACAGTGCAAGAGTTAGAGATCGAACAATAGTATCGATAAAAATGGACCTCAGTTCACACCGTCAGAAAGCCCTTCTGATGTAGATCAAGAAGTACAGAGAAGAAGAGTACATCTCCGCGAAGGGAAGATGAAGAGAAAGTGCGCGAGAGATGTGGTAGCGAAACTCTGTCATCCCTCAAGAAAAACATCTGGGGCTGGGCTACTAGAGCAGCGGGTGTTACCTGCCATCTCTGCACACACAGCATTGCATTTGCCTCCGGGAATATACTTGAGCTACTAGAGTAACTAGTCACTCGTCAAGCTACACACAGACAAAAGAACCTCAAAGAGCAATCAGATACAACATGCTACTCCCCACTCATAGAAATGAGCATCCAAGTCACGCAGATGAAACCATTTTAATACAGAGAGATCTTCCAAGTGTAGTAATTTTTAAGAGATGGTTCTGTAGAACACTCATTAAGAAAGTGTTCTAATTATTGTTGTTACTGAGGCAACGTGGTGAGAGTTAGAGGCCGTAGCGGCCCTTTGAGTGAGAGTCAAACGCGCTGCTACAGGTTGCAGGATGGAATCCGTGCCTATGGATTTCCTGTCACAGCAGGCACCAAGAGGTCCACACGGATAGGGCGGAGCTGACAAGAAGAGGACCGATCCTCCGTGAAACTCACAATTTGGAAGCCTGCTCAGGGGAGAGACAAGCTCGTGCATGTTCCAGGGGAGACTGTCTCAGATGGACCTGCCTTCGAGCACCACCGCGAATTTGGACACCGACGCAAGCTCACTGCTGGTGTAGCAAAGCAGACCAGTGTCAGTTCGCCCATGTAACAGTACACTGTCCATTGAGCACTTCATACAAATACAAAAAAAAAAAAAGAAAGATGTTCAACATCACTAGTCATTGAGGAGAATGCAAATCAAAACCAACTAAAATATATCTTCTCCAATAAGAACTGCTTAGGAATAAAAAAAAAATATATATGATACCAAGGTGCTGGAGAGGTTGTGGGGAAAGGGGAACACTCATCCACTGCTGGTGGGAATGTAAACTCATGCAGCCATTATGGAAAGCAGTGTGGAGAACCCTTGGAAGACTTGGAATGAACTTGCCACCCGACCCAGCCATACCACTCCTAGGCATGTACCCTCAAGACTCACCCCACCGCAGAGATACATGCACGGCCATGTTTATTTCAGCTCTCTTCACAGTAGCAAGGAGCTGGAACCAACCCAAATGCCCCTCAACTGATGAGCGGATAGAGAAAATGTGGTACATCTACACAATGAAGTTCTATGCAGCAGTAAAGAAAGACAACATCATGAGCTTTGCAGGAAAATGGCTGGAGCTAGAGGACATCATGCTGAGTGAAGTAAAACAGTCCCAGAAAAACAAACGACGAATGGTATCCCTCATCTGTGGATGTTAGTGCCAATTACCCAGTTGTAAGTATTTCCTGTGCATGGCCCCTTGAGCTTTTGTCCAAAGCAGTTGGGAGTGATGCATATTGGAAACAGCAGCAACAACAACAGCAGAAAGGACTGCATCAAAGAACTGTGTGAAACAGTGAACTTCTGTTCAAAACAGTCAAGTTTCACATGGAGAATATTGAGAAAGACTGAGAAAGATGAAAAGCATGTTTGGCCGAAATTAAATTAAACCCCTACCTCTCACCCTGTACAAAACCCAACTCCAGATGGATCAAAGACCTCAGTGTGAAACCCCAAACTCTGAAGGCGATAGAAGAAAAAGTTGGCAGCAGACTACAAGACATAGGCATAGGAAAAGACGTGAGCTCTGGTGGGGTGGGGGAATGGGGGAACGCAGGTCTAGATTTGATAAAAAAATAACAATACATTTATGTGAAAAAAATAAGATAAATTAAAAAATAGAAACCATGTTACCAATAAAATTATCCACAGCATCATGGACATATTTGATGCCAGCATTTTAAGTTAGTACTAGATCCATAGAGGTAGGTGGTGCGTGTGTGCATGTGTGTGTGTGTGTGTGTGCATGCGTGAGTGAGGTGTGTGTGTGTGTGTGTGTGTGTGATGTACATGTGGGTGTGTGGCGCAGGTGTGCATTTGATGCACATAGAAGACTGAGGCTGACATCAGGTGTCTTCCACAATCATCCCTACCTTAGCTTTTTGGGGAGAGGTGGGTGTTGGTCTTTTTGAGACAGGGTCTCCCTGTAGCCCCAGCTGCACTGGAACTTGCTATGGAGACTAAACTGGCCTTGAACTCACAGAGATCTGCAAGCCTCTGCCTCTCAAGTGCTAGGATTAAAGGTGTGCACCACCACATCCGGCTCCTACCTTTTTTTTCTGAGAAAGAGTCTCTCACTGATCCTGGAGCTCACTGTCTGGGCTAAAGTAGCTGGCCATGGAGACTTCCAGTTCCTGGCCTAGCCCCCATGCCACCTGGTTCCGTGCTCCCTGCACAGGGATTAAGGGCGCCCACTGCGGTTCCTGGCTCCGTGCTCCCTGTACAGGGATTACAGGCGCACACTGCGGCTCCTGGCTCCCTGCTCCCTGCACAGGGATTAAAGGCGCGCACTGCAGCTCCTGGCTCCCTGCTCCCTGCACAGGGATTACGGGTGTGCACTGCGGCTCCTGGCTCCCTGCTCCCTGCACAGGGATTATGGGTGTGCACTGCTGCTCCTGGCTCCCTGCTCCCTGCACAGGGATTATGGGTGTGCACTGCTGCTCCTGGCTCCCTGCTCCCTGCACAGGGATTACAGGCACGCACTGCAGCTCCTGGCTCCCTGCTCCCTGCACAGGGATTACGGGTGTGCACTGCAGCTCCTGGCTCCCTGCTCCCTGCACAGGGATTATAGGTGTGCACTGCTGCTCCTGGATCCCTGCTCCCAGGCACAGGCATTACAGGTGTGCACTGCGGCTCCTGGCTCCCTGCTCCCTGCACAAGGATTATGGGAGTGCACTGCTGCTCCTGGCTCCCTGGTCCCTGCACAGGGATTATGGGCGTGCACTGCTGCTCCTGGCTCCCTGGTCCCTGCACAGGGATTATGGGTGTGCACTGCTGCTCCTGGATCCCTGCTCCCAGGCACAGGCATTACAGGTGTGCACTGCGGCTCCTGGCTCCCTGCTCCCTGCACAGGGATTATGGGAGTGCACTGCTGCTCCTGGCTCCCTGGTCCCTGCACAGGGATTATGGGCGTGCACTGCTGCTCCTGGCTCCCTGGTCCCTGCACAGGGATTATGGGTGTGCACTGCTGCTCCTGGATCCCTGCTCCCAGGCACAGGCATTACAGGTGTGCACTGCGGCTCCTGGCTCCCTGCTCCCTGCACAGGGATTATGGGCGTGCACTGCTGCTCCTGGCTCCCTGCTCCCTGCACAGGGATTACGGGTGTGCACTGCTGCTCCTGGCTCCCTGCTCCCTGCACAGGGATTATGGGCGTGCACTGCTGCTCCTGGCTCCCTGCTCCCTGCACAGGGATTACGGGTGTGCACTGCTGCTCCTGGCTCCCTGCTCCCTGCACAGGGATTATGGGTGTGCACTGCTGCTCCTGGCTCCCTGCTCCCTGCACAGGGATTACAGGTGTGCACTGCGGCTCCTGGCTCCCTGCTCCCTGCACAGGGATTATAGGCGTGCACTGCTGCTCCTGGCTCCCTGCTCCCTGCACAGGGATTACGGGCGTGCACTGCTGCTCCTGGCTCCCTGCTCCCTGCACAGGGATTATGGGTGTGCACTGGGGCTCCTGGCTCCCTGCTCCCTGCACAGGGATTATGGGTGTGCACTGCGGCTCCTGGCTCCCTGTTCCCTGCACAGGGATTACGGGCGTGCACTGCGGCTCCTGGCTCCCTGCTCCCAGGCACAGGGATTACAAGCGCGCACTGCAGCTCCTGGCTCTGAGGTGCTGGAGATCTGGACTGAGGTCATGCTTTCTAGCAGCATGTCAGCCACTGATATTTCCCCATCTCTACTTGGCATT
Organism: Rhizomys pruinosus; assembly: GCA_009823505.1. NCBI lineage: Eukaryota > Metazoa > Chordata > Mammalia > Rodentia > Spalacidae > Rhizomys > Rhizomys pruinosus. The sequence goes on along the minus strand of VZQC01012723.1, from coordinate 1,509,715 downwards.
TTTTAATCAACCAGACAAATGCTAACATCTGCTTAGAGACCAGTCTTTTTCCCAGCAGAGTCTGAATGAAAAGCCCCTGATTCAGAAGCACTGAGAACACCCAGACCTTCCAGGCCTTAGTTTCTTATGTGCAAAGTGGAAATCAGGGATTGGGCATGTAACTGAGAGGTAGAGACATGCCTGGCATGTATGAGCCATGGGGTTCAATCCCATTGTGTCTTCGCCCACCCCCCAATAAAGGAAAGGAAAATGGTTGCCACCAAATCCACAACAGAGAAATGAAGCCATCTAGGAAAAGAGTTCCTCAGTTCCTCAATAAAGTCATATTTAGAAAGCATAGTGGCATAAAAGTACCCTAGAGGTTGAGGCAGGTGGATTGCTATGAGTTTGAGACCAGCCTGGGTTACATAGTAAGTTCCAGAATTATAGCATGGGAACTCTGTTTCAAAATACCCCAAATCATGCTGGGCTTGGTAGTACAGCCTTTAATCCCAGCACTCAGGAGACAGAGGCAGGTAAATCTCTATGAGTTGGAGGCCAGCTTGGTTTAATAGTGACTTCCAGGTCAGCCAAGGCTACATAGTGAGAACCTGTCTCGAAGGAGAAGAAGAAGAAGAAGAAGAAGAAGAAGAAGAAGGAGGAGGAGGAGGAGGAGGAGGAGGAGGAGGAGGAGGAGGAGGAGGAGGAGGAGGAGGAGGAGGAGGAGGAGGAGGAGATTTGGAGTCAAAAGACCTGCTGTTCCTGAGTTGATCGTGATCAAAGTTATCTGGCAAAGTTATCTATTTCAGACTGTTTCTCAAACCTAAAATGGGGATAAAACCCAACCATTCGCAATGGACAGTCAACAGACAAGGCACATGTGTGTGCTCTGTGTACTGAACCCAGGGCCTCATAGGCACTGAACAAACCATGGTCCTTCATTACTGACTGGATGGGCATGGATGCCTCCAGAAACCTAAAGTCCAGAGGCTTTGGTAGTGCCTCTGTGCTCTTCTTTTCCAAGTGGAATTTGTTGCGGACCTCCATGGCAAGATTCTAACCTTTCCACTCTGCCTCACCAGGACCTTTAGCTAGGAGCCTGGTCTTTGTTTCAAGGCCATTAGTATCTGGTCCTATTGATTCAGGGTTTGATGTTTGTTTTTCAAGACAGGGTGTATAGCACAGGCTGCCTCAACTTCTCATCCTCAACCTCCTGAGGGCTGGGATTTTCTCCATGTACCACTACTCCCGGCTTTGTCATTGAAACAACTCTCTCCATCTAGCTCAGGTTAGACTGGAGCTTACAGTGTAGCCTAGATTGGACTTGAACTCTAGATCTTCCTGCCTTTACCTCCGTGTGCAGACCGCCATGCCCAATTTCACTCGGGGGGTTTTAATATTCGCTCCAGTCACTTCAGTGGAGTTCTTATTGCCAATAATAAAAATCATTGAAGTGAGAGTCAAAAGTCAAACTATTTCAAATCCCAAGTAAAAAAAAATACATGAAAGCACTTTACAAAATACAAAAGACATTGTAAACTATATAGCCAAGCAATATTGGATATTGTTATGCATTGTTTGAAGTGTTCACCAGGATGAAACACCATGAATCAGAGAATGGTGGGAAGGCAGAAGAGCTAGGCAAGGAACGTTGGATAATTCTTCATAAACTTGCCCTCCACAAGGAGGTATCATAGCTATGTCAGCTCTAGTCAGCTGTCTTTTGGAAGTTCTTCAACTCCCAGCTTTCCCAGACACAATCTGACAGACATTCCCTAGCTCTTCCTCCAGGGCAAAACAGTTTCCATTTGTCTTCTCTTTAATTTCTTTTTATTTTATGCAATTGTTTTACCTGCACATATGTAAGTGCACCCATGCCTGCAATGCCCAAATAGGCCAGAAGAGGGTGTCAGATTCCTGGAATTGGAGTTACAGATAGTTGTTAGCTGTCATGTGAACGATGGGAACTGAACCTGAACCCTCTGCAGGAGCTCTTAACCACTCAGCCATCCAGCCTCAAGTTTCAGTTTATTTGTCATCTTCCACCCAGGCTTCTAATCCCATATTAACCTACCTACATCACTGTTTTATTCACAGAAATACTGTCTTCAAGGAACAAACACCAGAGCCTTAGGAAGCAGTTTACAAAGGAAACAAGACTCCAGGGAGAAGCATCACTTAGCAACTGGCAGCCTGTGACTCTGACAGCTAGCACTGAGTTCTCAGGGAGCCACTGACCCCTTGTGTCTCAGTGCTGGCCAGGGTTATTCCCTAACAGAGAAGCATATTTGAGCATGGGTTGTAAAAGATTATGTATGCATCAGCTATTTCTGGCTCTTGGACTTTCAAATAAAATGTCCATCTCAAGGCATATGTGTGTGTGTGTGTGTGTGTGTGTGTGTGTGTGTGTGTGTGTGTTTTGAAACAGGGTCTTTGTTCTGTAGCCCAGGCTGTCCAGGAACTTACCATATTGTAGTCCAGGCTGTCCTTGAAACAATGCTGTTGCCTCAACCTCCTGAGTGCTAGTGTTACATTGTCCGATGGCCTTTAAAATTGTTGTCTTTCTTCTTACTTTCTCAGTGTTCTAATAGTTAGAAAGGCATTTTTTTTGGTCTTTTTTTTTTTAAACAGGCTCTTCCTGTAGGCCCCGATGCCTAGAACTCACTATATAGATAACGCTGGCCTTCAACTCACAGAGATCTGCCTGCCTCTGCCTCCTGAGTGCTGGGATTAAAGGTGTGCACACCATGCCTGGATTTCTTCTTTTTTAAAATTAAAAAAAAAATCTCTCTGTGCACATATATGTATGTGCTCACAGAAACCAGAAGAGGGTGTCAGATCCCTTGGAGTTGGAGTTACAGATGATTATGAGCTGTAGATGCTGGGAATTGAACTCAGGTCCTCTAGAGATCGGCAAAAGCTCTTTACCAATGAGCCTCAGTCCAGAGCATCAAACCAGGGAATGGCGCACCCCACTTTGAGACTGGGTCTTCCCATGTCAATTAAAGCAATCATGCCAGGCCTGGTGGTGCACGCCTTTAATCCCAGCACTTGAGAGGCAGAGGCAGGCAGATCTCTGTGAGTTCAAGGCCATCCTGGTCTACAGAGTGAGTTCCAGGACAGCCAGAGCTACAGGGAGACCCTGTCTCAAAAAAAGACCAAAAAATTAATTATTAATTAATTAAAAAATAAAATAATCAATACAAGCCCCCGGACACGCCCACGGGCTAACCTGATCTGGATGAAACATAATTGAGACTCTTCCCAGACAACTTTCAGCTGTGTCTATTGACAATTAAAACTAATCATTACATCCATTATCTGTGATAGTGAAAAATAATGACTTCTCTGTCCATTAGCATAGGACTGAATAAATATATATATATA
>VZQC01012723.1:1418343-1504065 GCA_009823505.1 Rhizomys pruinosus | reverse complement strand
AAAAAAGTATATGCCAACATGTTCTGCTTAATAATTCCAATTTCATGGGCTGGAGAGATAGCCTAGCTATCTAGTTAAGAGCACCGACTGCTCTTGCAGAGGACCCAGGTTCGATCCCCAGCACCCACATGGTGGCTAAGAACCATCTGTAACTCCAATTCCAGGAGAACTCCAGTTCCAGGGGAATCCGAGACCCTCTTCTGACCTCTGAGGCATTGCATGACACGGGTGCACAAATCTACATGCAGACAGTACATTCATACACATACAAAAATAAAATTAAAAAAAATAATTCCAATTTCGTGTGTGTGTGTGTGTGTGCACAGAATTTCATGTAGCCCAGGAAGGCCTGAGTCCTGCCTCCACCTGCCAAGTGCTGGGATTATATGTATGCCAATCTTTTTTAGATAGGGTTTCACTTGTAGCCCAGGCTGGTCTTATTTATGACAGTTAGTTTTAGTGATCACAAAACTTTCTTTTTTGAAACAAGGCCTCTTTAGCTCTCAGGCTAGTCTCAAACTCACTATGCAGCTGAGTATGAGCTTAGACTCCTGATCCTCCCACCTTCCCTTCCTGAGTTCTGGGATCACAGACGTCCACAATCATGTCCAGTCTATGCAGTGAGGAGGATCAAACCCAAGGCTTGAGGTATGCTAGGCAAGCACTCTTGATAAGAACAGAGGATAGGGTCTAGAGAGATGGCTCAGTTGGTTAAAAGCCCTGGCTGATCTTGCAGAGAACCAGGATTCCATACCCAGCATCCACATGGCAGCTAACCATAGATAACTCCACTTCCAAGGGAATCTGATGCCTTCTTATGACCTCCTCAGGCATTGCACGACATATGTGCCCATGCATGCAAACTGTTTATTTAAAAAAGAAAAACAGGTGCATGCTTTTAATGCCAGCACTCAGGAGGCAGAGGCAGGTGAATTCAAGGTTAGCCTGGTCTACAAAGAGAGTTCCAGGACAGCTAGAGCTGCAGGGAGCCCCTGTCTCAAAAAAGACAATCAATCAATCAATCAATCAATCAATAACAAATAGGCAAGCAGCTTTTGGGGCAGGGACCTGGAAAGCAGCCATACCATTTTTTTCTCTTGTCCAGAAGCTGAAAGTGTCCTTGCTTGTGTTCCAACTGAAAGTCAAGAATGCCGGAAGGAAGCGCTGATGTCCCTCTCTTCTCCTAAATGAACACTCTGCCTGAAGCTATACTTGAGCATGTGACTAAAATCTAGTCCAGATGCTAGTCCCTTCTGAACAAACAGCTTTGGAATTGGATCTGTGGATTTTCCTGGTGAAATGAGTTATATATGCTCTCCAATTTCAGTCTACCTCCTAAATTATTTTAGAGTCACAACTCTTGAGAGGAGAATGTTAGGTAGCAAGACAGAGATTAATAGCCATGAGGGCCATTGAGGAGAGACCTTATGGTCAGGTTTAGACTCCATCTCCTCTTTCCCTGGTAACACTGGAAAGGAAGAAATCAGCTTTAACCATATAAAAATGTGGAAATATCAGGCAGGGCTCATTTGAGGCCCATGAAGAGAAAGCTATTTCTTCCTGGTCAAAGGGAAGGAAACTACCTTGACCCTTGGTGGAGATGACATTCTGATCTACTCCAAAGATTAGACCATAACATATTCCCTTAAGCAGTCAAACCAGTGGGTGAGCAACACTTGTAATTCCAGCACTTGGGAGTTGGAGGCAGGAGGATCTATGTGAGTTCAAAGCTGGTTTGGTCTATGTGATGAGTTCTAGGCCAGTGAGGGTTACATAGTGAGACCCTGTCTCAAAAAAATAAAATAAAAAAGTGTTATATATGGTTATATATGAACTCACAGCAATGGTGACAGCATGTTCGAGTCCCATGTAAGCTCAAGCCAGACAAAATCGCAAGACATGGGGAAGTGGTAAGAAATTCCAGTCCTACCTGAGGAGCTTTTGGCAGTCCAGGGCTGCTGAGAGGGAAGGATTGGTCCCCTTTAAAGGTAAAACTCTTGGTAGGTTGACCAGACTCCAATGGATGGATCCATACAAAAAGCATTTGGGGATATGATTTTTTTTTTTTTTGGTCTTTCCGAGACAGGGTCTCCCTGTAGCTCCAGCTGTCCTGGAACTCACTCTGTAGACCAGGCTGGCCTTGAACTCACAGAGATCCACCTGCCTCTGCCTCCCAAGTGCTAGGATTAAAGGCGTGCGCCACCACGCTCGGTGTGATTTGATGTTATAGGCCTTTAACACACAAACACACACAAGCACACACAAACACAGAGTACATGAAATTGGGCAGGGGGGTAGTACAAGGTACAGATGGAGAGGATTTAAATTCCATCAAAATATATTGTATGAAATTTGCAAAAATTCAATTAAATCACCTGACCAACAAGCTATTCCCTTGGAAGGCTGATGCACCCAACGCCATCTGACGGAATAGGAGATTCTTATTACCCCCTTAATAAGATACTTATACTCCATAGAAGCCCCTCCTCCACAGAGCTGCTGAAGGACAGTCTTCACAGATAAGGCTCCCTCTTCAACAAAGTGTGTTTTTCCTTCCCCCCCCATAATCGCCCATCTCCTCTCCTTTTCAAGTCCTTTAGTTCGTCCTGCATCCTTCCTCATCACCTGTTCCCACCCTCTCACTCTCCTTTCTAGCTCAGGTTTTATCCACGTTTATATTTACACCCATACACGTTGCCAGAGTTCCCTAGCTGCGTCTTTGAGTCACTTCCTTAGGAAGGCGCTCAACCAAGGAAAACTCACAACAAATAAATGTAGATGCTCTTCTCCTATTCCTCTGCCTTGTCTGTTTCATTCTCAGACCCAGTGGAAAACCCTGAAAGAGAGTGGGAGGAAGGTTCCCCTCAAGTGCAAACGGCATTTTCAATGGAAAACAACACTAACTCAATTTAAATGCTGATTTTATTCCAACTAAATACATGCACAAGTCACCTGGGCCTGAACTAAGTTGAACTGAAGGGCAGAAGCCAAGAACAGGAGTTTTAGTCATGTATCTATGGAACCACACCATGGTCTTCCACACCTCCTCTCTGAAAAGGTGGGTTCACAGAGCTCAAGCAAAGAAACAGGAAAAGAGAAAAAGAAGGACTGGGATTCTAACAGAGGGAACTGGAGTCAGAGGGCTCTCTCCATCCTCTCTTCTAGAAGTGGTCTATCAGCACGGCCCTTCTTTGATGATCTTAAGAAGCTTTCCATCCTCTCTGCAAATTAAACCATAAAAGCAGTATTATTTACCTACTATGCTGCAACCACTAAACATTTAACTCCTCCAGGCCCATACTGACTTAGTGACTTTTTAAGGTTAATCCAGGAAGGAAACACAAATAAAGGTCCCCTTGCCCTGCTCAGCCATTTCCCCCTCTAAATCTAGGACACACCCTAAGAAGACCAATTGCTCATTGGAGACGATTATGAGACTGGGCTCTGCTGTACAAAGCTGAATACCAGGGAAGGAGGTATAGTCACCTGGCCAGGTTTGTTATATAAAGGAAGTTAAGTATCATACACTTAATATGTAGGCATTTTGCTAAGTACATATAAAAAGTCATACTTTCTGGGGCTGGAGAGATGACCTAGCGGTTAAGACTGCCAACTGCTCTTGCAAAGGACCCGGGTTCAATCCCCAGCACCCACATGGCGGCTAAGAACCGTCTGTAACTCCAATTCCAGGAGAACTCCAGTTCTAGGGGAATCCGACACTCTCTTCTGACCTCTGTGGCATTGCGCCACATGGGTGCACAAGCCTACATGTAGACAGTACACTCATACACATAAATAAAAATAAATAAGTAAATAAAAGTCATACTTTCTAACTAGTAAACATAAAGTGTGCAGGTGACCTGTATGCCCTCAGAATTTAAAAGAAAATATCATAATCCATAGAATTACCTATGGTCTTAATTACATGTGTCTAAAGTAGGTATACTGCTGAGGATTGATGTTTTGGTTGTTAACCATAGCCTTTGACAGACAAGCAATCTCTCCAGCTCTCAATGATATTCTCAATTTGGAAAAACTGCACACCAAAGAGCTAGCGACACAACTTGATTGTCTGCTGCTCTACACTTGAGGACACACTTCGTTCTCTAGCTTTGACCTAAAAACACATTAAGGATTTTTTTTTTTTTTGGTCTTTTTGAGACAGGGTCTCCCTGTAGCCCCAGCTGTCCTGGAACTCGCTCTGTCCTGAACTCACTCAGGCTGGCCTTGAACTCACAAAGATCCGCCTGCCTCTGCCTCCCAAGTGCTAGGACTAAAGGCATGCGCCACCACGCCGGGCAAGGATTTTACATATTCTTTTTTTTTTTGAATTTTTAAAGGATTTTACACATTTTTAAATGTCTATCTGAGGCCAAAGACTTTGTTATATTTCTTCCTTGCATCCAAAGGGTCACAACCTCCAATAATCAAAAATTCAAAAAAATGAAAAGCAAGCATGGCTAGTGCACAGTTATAAAATCATGTGACCTGATCTTCATGCACAGAGCACATTCATTGCTGTAAGTCATCTGGTCGCTTCCACACACAGGTTCAAAGGTCCTGGGGCATGCTGGGTAATCATAACGATCACAGTTTGGCTAAAAAGGAGAGAAAATAGAGGATGACTTGAGACACTCATTTCAAAATATGTAAGGGGAGATAATGTCCCAACTCTCCCTAGATTTCTTTCTTTTTTTGGGGGGGAGGGTATTGAGACAGGGTTCCCGTAGCCCCAGATGTCCTGGAACTTGCTCGGTAGACCAGGCTGGCCTTGAATTTAGAAATCCACCTGCCTCTGCCTCCCAAGTGCTGGGATTAAAGTGCTGGAGGCTGAGGCTGGAGAACTGTGTAAAGTTTAAGATCAACATGGGCTACATAGCGACTTCTAGGCCAGTCTGGTAAAAGCAGGGTGGGGCGTTCCCCCACCTTGTCTCCAAAATACAAATGGCCTGTAATCCCAGCATTTGGAATGCAGGAGGAGGAAGATCAGCAGTTCAAGGTCATCCTCAGCCTCACAGCCTCTTGCAACCACACTGGACTATCAGACATCTTGTCACAAAACAAAAGCCAGGACTTTAAAACACAATGAGAGCTGGTCGTGGTAGCACATGCCTTTAATCCTAGCACTTGGGAGGCAGAGGCAGGCAGATCTTTGTGAGTTCAAGGCCAGCCTGGTCTACAGAGTGAGTTCCAGGACAGCTGGGGCTATAGGGAGACCCTGTCTCGAAAAGACCAAAAAGAAAAAAAAAAACAAAAACACAATGAGAATTTGGCCAATTTGCAATGTAATTTAGTAAGCCACATTTGAAATCTTCCCCCAATTATATACAGTTATGCAATCACCTAATTATATACAACACCTAATTTAATTGCGGCTTTTTGTTCATTTGTTTTTCTTTGAGACTAAGTCTCACTATTGGCCCGAAAACTCTGTGTAGACCAGGCTGGTCTCGAACTCACAGAGATCCACCTGCCACTGGCGCCTGAGTGCTGGAATTAAAGGACTTTGCAACCACACTGAAAAACTGCAGTTTTTTTTAAAGCAACTTTTCTTTCAGCAAGTCATTTCTGAAGTACCTGACACAGCTCTCGTACAAATGATTTGTTTCTTTACACTCATGTTTGTGTTAGCTTTGCATTTTAAGTGAGATCTTCAAGGGTTATAAATACTCTAACGGCTGGGTGTGGTGGCACACACTTTGATCCCAACACTTGGGAGGCAGAGGCAGGTGGATCTCTGTGAGTTCAAGGCCAGCCTGGTCTACATAGTGAGTACTAGGACACCTGGTGCTACAGGGAGACCCTGTCTCAAAAAGACCAAAAAAAAAAACTATAACCCCGGCTGCAAATTCACAGTGCTGAGGGTTGAACCCAGGGCCTCATGTGTGCTAGGCAAATAAAATATCACACAGCCTCTGAGCCATACCCCTGTCCCAAATATACTCAATTTGGAAGAGCGATTGTACAGTGTGCACAAGACCCTGTACCTGATCCTCAGCAACCCCACTTGCACCCCAAAAGTATACAACTCAGCCTGGGGTAATAATGTCACACACCTATAATTCCAACACTCAGTCTCTAGCATGGGAAAAAAATAAATAAATAAAAATAAAACCGTCATCCCAAGGCTGATGGGAGAAGAGGGTTCTGTTGCCATTCGAGAGAACAGTCTCCAGTTAGCCAGTGAGGGATGACGAACGAGTAGGTCATGTACCTACAGTTTGTTTAGGCGGAGGACAGTTATAGTTTCACCATCAGCTATCGGGAGGAAGCCAGCCTGCGTAGGTCAGATTTGTCAGAAGTCAGACTGCTACCTTTAGCTGGGCCAGGAAGGCAAAAAATTCCTTGACGAGTCACTCCCAAGTGGCCAGGTCTTAATTAAAAACTGACGGCTTCCCTAATTTTTCTCCTCAATTCCAATTTTGTACCAAACAGGAAAAGGTGAATCTGCATCCTTCACCAGTCATAAGATGCCAGTAGCCCACCTACAGTTGCCCTTGCCAACAGCCTGTATCCACAGCAACTGAAGCCTCCCTCTCTCCAAGAAGACTCTGTCTTACACCTCTGCCTGTCTGTCTCTAAGATGGAAACAATGGTCCCAGACCCCTCGCCACCGCAGCTCTCAATAAACGGCCTCTCATTTGGTTTTCATTTGTGTCCGAAGAATTTTAATCTGATAAAGTATGTAAACTGTCTAGCATAACTATCACACCATGGAAATTTTGAATCATTAAAAGAAATAGTAAAGTGAACAAATTCTTAAGTCCTTTAAAGACTGAGCTATTCTCAATTAAAATTCATACTTAAGCTGACATGGCAGCTCACACCTGTGATCCCAGCACTCAGGAGGATGAGACAGGAGACTCCTGAGGGGACAACAAACAGACAAACAAACAAACAAACAAACAAATTATTTTGTTTGTATTGAGGAAGACAGCCTGAGATCCTGACTTCCCAAACAATCCAGTTTCTAAAATAGCAGATTGGGCCTGAAAACGACTTAAGTGAGAAGAACAGAAGTGGCTCTACTTACTGTTTTTCCTTCTGAAGACTGAATCGTGTCAAGGTCGTAAGAGGCTGAAATGAGCGACATTATACTTATGACAAAGGTGAATCGATCATAAACACTGTTAAAGCTCAGTTTGTAAACAAGATGGAGAGCAACAGAAGACACCTTTGTTGACCTCTGGGCTCCACAAGCCAACAATACACCACCCATACAAAATGTGAAAACAAAACAAAGAAGGACTAGTGGCCCACGCCTTTAATCCTAGCCCTTGGGAGGCAGAGGCAGGAGGAGCTCTGAGTTCAAGACCCGCCTGTTCTACATAGCAAGTTCCAAGACAGCTGGGACTACAGGGAAACCCTGTCTCAAAAAAAAAAAAAAAAAAAAAGTGTGTGGTTTGTTCATACCTCCCTCTCCCTCCAATGCGCCTCTCACCAGTACTTCCTTTAAGAGTCCCACTTTTCAAGCGGGGCGTGGTGGCGCACACCTTTAATCCTAGCACTTGGGAGGCAGAGGCAGGCGGATCTTCGTGTGTTCAATGCCAGCCTGCTCTACATAGCGAGTTCCAGTCCAGCCGGAGCTACAGAGAGATCCTGTCTCAAAAAGAACCAAAAAAGAAAAAGAAAAAAAAAGAGTCCCACTTTTCCCCTTGGCGTTCCTTCTAACAGGCACACACAGAACTTTTGGTTCAGTTCCTACCATATCTAGTTGAAAAGGGGCTTTGAACTTACAATGTCTCTTTGAGACGTTCTGTGTCTGTGTGCTCAGTGTGTGTGAGTTTGTGGATGAGTAGCTGTGTGGGTGGGCGGGTTTAGCCTGTACAGTTCAAGACGCTTTTTTCTTAGGGGCTCAGGAAGAGAAACACGAAACTTTTTGTTTTATGACACAGGGTCTCATGCGGCGAAAGCTGGTCTCAAAGTTGCTACCTAGTAGAGGCTGGCCTTGAACTCTTGATCCTCCTGCCTGTGCTTCCCAAGTGCTGGAATTACAGGCAAGCACCAGTCCACTGAGCTTGATAAACACAAAGCTTGGTACAGGTGTTGGAATTTCAACTCCGTTTTCCCATGGGTGTCAAATCCAGAGGGTGGAAGGTCACAGCCATCCCTGGATCCTGCATACTTCCTGTCAGGCTCCAGAGGGCGACGGATACAAAAACCCAACTTCCCACTTCGGAGCCCTAAAATCTGCTTTGAGAAAGGAAGAGCAAATGGCTCCAGCTGGAACTAGAGAGCAGCGCAGGCTCAACACCCAGCTTGTCTCGGTCCCCACTGCCCGTCTGTCATCCGGAACCGCCAGTAACGGCTCAGCTCCAGGTCCGAGGCCCCTCTTTGCAGGTCCTCACCACCGGACAGACACACCTTGAACTTCACTTGCGAAGTCCCCCGCCAGAAGCAGCAGCACCAAGCTCAGCGCTCCCAACGCCATCCTCCCTGCGCCGAGGCTGGACCGCTCAGAGCGGTGGACAGGAGCGTTGGAGGAAGTCAACCGCCAGGGCCACGCGGTGGCAGACGCGCGGGGTGCACGGGAAGCCAGGTAGAAGAGGGAGAAAGGGGGGAGAAAGAGGAAAAGGTGGGGGAAGGAAGGAAGGACAAAGACGGACATTCACACCCACACACCCCAAACCCTAGAAATCTCCAAACACAAACCCCCAAGCATCAAAACACACAGCCCAAACATCCCCAGCAATCCGAGCACCTCTACCACCCCCTCCCCTCACACACTCCACACACCCCACCCTGTAGCGCCTGCACTACTGCATTACCCAAAGGGTTGAGTGGGTGAGGGGCTGAGGATTTAAAGGAAGACAAGACAGTGGGTCATCCGTGCTGAGAGAATGCCGGATGGCGTTTATTGAAGAGACAGGGGAGCCTTATATACAGGCTTACAGAACAACTGAAAAAGCCAAGGTCAGAGGTTCATGCCCCCAGGCACAGGTGGTTCTCTGGCGTGGGTGTGTCAGGCCTTCTTGGAAGAAGGGTAATCAGATGTTCCAGCAAGATAAGTGCATGGTCAATAAGCTGGTCAGCAGATCCCCTGGGGGCCAGGACCCAACAGATCCCCCTTCTTTATATATAAATGAGTATCTATCATTGATCACTCATTTGTACTACATGCTCAACCATACTTGAGCAGTGGTGTGCAGGTCAGACCTGAAACTTTATTTTCACACTAAGGTCAATTAATATCCAAAAATCCCAACCATGAAGTAAGCTGATTGTCAAGCATAAGCAATGAATGTAACATTCACGTAAAACCAATTAGCAAGTATCTATGTTCATATTTTGAACAACCCAAGATACCCATAGTCCAATTGGAGAAGCTTGTATGCACAAACATGTTGATCAAATAAGAGTCCAGTCTATATTGCTATAGTCTCACGATTCACCCCAATCTCTCTGCAGCCCTTACATTCTACCATACCTCCTCTGCTGCAATTTGTTCCCTAGGCTTTGGGAAAGGGGCACAAGTGGGTGAGAAACAAAACAGGCTATTTTCTCTGGAGGTGTCATTTTAGTTCAGGTTGTTTCCCTTTATGAGTTGACAGCTTATCCAGGGTACCTTTTTAATCCTACTAACAAAGCATAAGCAATTAGATGTACAGGCATTTAAACAGTACTAACTATTATGGCAAGCTAAGCATAGACACAGATGTTTGGATGGAATGCTAATCCACAAACTGGTTTCTCTATAAAAGATGACAAGTTCTTACTATGGCTAATAACATCTCCTAACCACTAGAGGACGTAAGCTTATGGCATCGGCCATGAATTATTCCTCCAAGGAGAGAGCTAATAGCCAATTAGATTTGGTATATATATATAGACACATGGCTGCCACTGTTGCACAGTATCTCCAGGCAGTTGAGGTGTAGCTGATACTGACAGAGGAGTCTTGCTTGACTCAAGGAGACCAATATTTTGCTGTAATGCTTTAGCGGCCTTTGGCAACACTCTCTGGCATTTCAGAGGTCAACTGTACAGCAAGTGATGTCTCAAAACAATTTTTCATGCTTACACCAGGTCTTCAACAACAGGGACTTACTGCCTTTCTCCTAGCAGATATCCCATTTTTATAGGCAAAAGACCTTTATAATTTTGAGGGCTTGGATCCCCCAGCCAACATCTCCTTGGCAGAACAATCCATTGCTGACATCAGAGCTCTCCTGTATTAACATATTTTGCTTATAAATTACTTTTTTTTAATTTATTTTTGTATGTGTATGAATGTACTGTCTGCATGTAGGTTTGTGCACCCATGTCGTGCAATGCCGCGGAGGTCAGAAGAGGGTCTCAGATGCCCCTGGAACTGGAGTTCTCCTGGAATCGGAGTTACAGACGGTTCTTAGCCGCCATGTGGGTGCTGGGGATCGAACCCGGGTCCTCTGCAAGAGCAGTCGGTGCTCTTAACCGCTAGACTATCTCTCCAGCCCCATAAATTACTTTTATAAGTAGTTACTATTATAAATTACTATTATAACTTACTATTATAAATTACTTACTATATATAACTTACTATTATAAATTACTATTATAAACTTACTATTATAAATTATAAATTACTATTATATTTGGCTCCAAATAGAGAATTATCCTTTCACAGTTCCCATGCCTATCAGTCAATTAAAGAAGGTAGTTATACCTGTTTTATAAGAAATTACCACTATAACAGTTGGTTCTAATTTACAGTTGGGGAATGACTTCATTACCATCATGTTTTTCTTTTTCCTATAAAGGGGAGAGGTAGGAAGGTTTCTCAGCATCTGAAAGGTAAACTTCATTAGGGCACATTATAAACAGTTATCCCAAATAGAATTCAGAGAGAGGCTCAGTGTCTGTGACTCAGGCAATCTGAGGTTCCTTTTTCTTTAATGTTCAGCCTCTCTGCTGGTATTTCCCAGTCCATCCTGCACAGCCAAAAGTTGTGCATTTTCAGGCATTTAGGTTGGTGTTTTTACCTGTGGGAACATACAAATCTCCTCCCATTGTTAGTCTCAAGACCTCAAAATTAAAAATTTATCAAAAGGTTTGAAATAAAGAAGGGTTAGTGTGTGATAACGGTCTGACTTTTATGGAGCTAACCAATTTCTAATTGGATTTTAGTCTAGGTACATAGGAGGGAATTCATGCCTGAAACCACAACCTGGTCAAAAGCCCATGGATGGGGAGGCCCAAGCCCTAGAGGGGAACCTGCTACTGTTGTTTTTCTAAATGGACATAATGTGCTCATCAAATAGATTATGTGCTTGTCCCTATAGATTACTGCTGCCCTCAGCCTTCATCAGAGAAGATTTTTTAGAAGATTCATAACTAATCAAAGCACCAAGAAAAGTGACTCTTGAGTGCTCAACCCTAATCAGAATATTCATAACACACACACACACACACACACACACACACACACGCACACACTCCCCAGGCTCAGGGAACACAGTAGAAGACCGGGCAGAAGGAATGCAAGATCTAGAGAATGGAGAGGCATGCTGGGAAATGTCCTCTTCTGAACTTGATATGGTCTTTGTGCTTATGAACTTACAGCACCTGTGGTTATCTACAGAAGGCCTACATGGAGACCTGTCTCAAAAATACAAAAAAGAAAGGGTGATAATAACTTGGGCTGAGGAGATGGCCCAGCAGTTGTGAACACTGGCTGCTCTGGCAGAGGACCCAGGTTCAGTTCCCAGCACCTACATGATGGCCGACAACCGTCAGTAACGCCAGTTCCAGGGGAATCTGACACCTTCATCTGGCATCTGCTGGCATTGCATGACATGGGTGCACTTACATACATGCAGGTAAAACACCTATACATATAAAATATAATTTTTAATTAAATTAAGTTAAAAATGGGATAATAACTTCCTAGTCAATTCCTCTTGAATTACAGCAACAGGAGAAAATCCGATTTTGGATTTCTCAGATTTCTCAGCTGTGTGTTAGCTTCTAGCATACCCCATCTCAACAGAGACTCTACACATGGCCCTTAATTCCTCATCTGTGAGAGCCCACCCCAGGTCTCCCTTCCAGTAACATTGAACAACCCTCCTGCTTCCTGCCTTAACTGACCAATCACACTTACTATATACCTTCGACTATTCCTCTTACTTCTTTTTTTTTATTTATTTTTTTTATGTGTATGAATGTACTGTCTGCATGTAGGTCTGTGCACCCATGTCGTGCAATGCCTCAGAGGTCAGAAGAGGGTGTTGGATTCCCCTGGAACTGGAGTCAAAGACGGTTCTCAGCCACCATGTGGGTGCTGGGGATCGAACCCGGGTCCTCTGCAAGAGCAGTAGGTGTTCTTAACCGCTAGGCCATCTCTCCAGCCCCTCTCTTACTTCTGTAAAATGCAACACAACCCTGAGGTGCACACTTGGCTTTAGGCAACATAGACTCTTCCTGGGCTCTTGACAACTTGAACAGTACAAGCTCTAATGACATTCTCACATGACAGTTTCAGGCTAGAAATTGCTCTGGTAGCAGATGTTTTCCAGGGCCCAGAACCAATTTTAGCCCAAATGCTGTACACTTTGGTTAAGACTAAATCTCAAATACAGATATAACTTACCATGGATCACGAAAATTGTGCTGGTTGGAAACAAGGAAAATCCCTTTGGGGGATTTTGTTTGTTTAGTGTGGTTGGATTGATTGATTGGTTGATTGGTTGATTGATTGGTTGATTGATTGATTGAAATGGGATCTTTCTATAGCCTCTGCTGGCCTGGAACTCACTATGTAGACCAGGCTGGCCCCAAATTCACAGAGATCCTCATGCCTTTGCCTCCCATATGCTGGGACTAAAGCTGTGTCTTACCACACGAGGCTAAAGGTGTTCGTCCCCAATTCCTCTGTTCCCTTCCTTTACTGAAGGCCAAGAGGCAGAACAGATCCTGCTACCACTGAACATTTGCAATGTTTTCTCTCCACTTCCTGGGTATCTCTGTATATACAAATCCCTTAGAGAAGCCTTCCCTGCCCCTCCTCATCTACTCTGGCTGTGCAGAACTAACTGTCCTGACAATAGCCAAGCAGGGCATGAAAGAACCTTGGGAAATGTGGTCCCTATGAGAATTACAGTCTTCAACAACGCTCTTTCCCAGGAAAGTGAGAATGGAACTTAGCGCCCACCTGGCCCCCAGAGCCAGGAGGGATTTTGACATTCCTCTGATCCTGGAAGGTGTAATCACCAGCGCTATGCCCACTCTAGCCCTCTCGGAGGACTGACGTACTGTGAAATAACTGAGCAGAGCAGTCCAAACTGATTGTCCCTGTTAGTTGACTTCCTGGCAGGGATGGTCCACCATAATGGAGCAGCTCTAGATGATCTGCTAGCAGAGCAGGAGAGAGTCTGTGCAGTCATAAATAAAACCTGCTACACGTTAATAGCTCCAGGAACTTGCCTTCACAAGCATAACCAACGGAAAACCTCTGATCCTGCATCTCAGTTGGCACCCACGGTGACTCGGCCTCCCCCTTCACAGGCCCCCTGGTGACTATTATTCTTCTGCCCCTCGTTGCCCAGGGTAACTTTCTTTATCTCTTGTAAATTGGAACAAATTATAAACTCCATATGGTTTTACAGGTGGAATCTGCTATGGAAATAATTCCCAGTTTCTATCACGGACCCCTTGATGGACCCTGCAGAAGGTTATCCTGACTCCCCAACACTTTCTATCATCCCTGGCCAGCACAAAGCAGCCATACTGATAGCCTATCCTATCCCCTAATGGTAATTTGTGTTTCCTCTCTGGAGGGAGGATTGAGACAGGAATTAGCACTCACAGGCAGCAGAGACAAGGACCCATAACAGATTATAAACTAGTCCTGTAGCCTGACGCCAAGAAACGGAAGTGATGTGATCAGCAGCAGGTAAAACAAGCAACAGGAGTTGGGAGAGAGAATGGATGTACATGAACCCTTCCCTGACTTAACAAGTGACAGGGATCACCTATCCAACTGGGCCGGAAGGCATGCAAAGAAATGGAAGCCACTTGCTGGTGATGCCTTCTGTGGGTTCAAAAATGACCAGTCTCAATAAAGATTACCTCAGTCTCTATACAGTTCCACCACCAGCCAAGCAAACTACGCATTGGTACTCGTCCATTGGAAACCACTTTTCCTCGATAAATCAACATTCCATTCACTCTTTGTACTTTTTGTCTGTGTTATTCTTCCTGCACATAAGACAACAACAAGAAGAAGAAAAAGACACATCTAGAAAGCCGCTGGCTCAGGGGAGTTTGGGTGGCTGTTGGTCATCCGGCTCTCCTGACACCCTTTGTTAAGTTCACCAGGGGCTGAGAAAGGTTGCATCACACTCAAAGAATCCGTATCACGTGGGCCACAGTGAGTAATAGCGACAAGGCTGGATCTCAGCGCATATGGATGTCTAGAGGTCCATGCAAACTAGGGAGAAGACTAAGGAAGCACAGCAGGTTGGTTGGCTAGCTGGTTGGTTGATTAGCTGGTTGGTTGGCTGGTTGGTTTGATTGTTTGTGTCAAGGTCTCATGTCACCCAGGTTAGCCTCAAACTCACTATGACAAAGATAGGCTTGAATTCCTGATCCTCTTCCCTCTGCCTTCCAAGTACTAGGATTACAAGTATATACCACCAAGCTTGGCCACAATAGGCTTTATAATAAAAATTATCTCTTTTTTGAGGGGAGGTGTTTTTGAGACAGGGTCTCCCTGTAGCCCCACCTGGCCTGGAACTCTCTCTGTAGAACAGGCTGGCCTTGAACTCACAGAAATCCACCAGCCCCTGCCTCCTGAGTGCTGGGATTAAAGGTGTGTGCCACTACACCTGGCAAAAATGATCGTTTTTAAATTTTGGTTTTGTTTATGGTAGGATCTTGCTGGGTAGTCCATCTGGCTTTGAAGTTGTGATCCTCTTGCCTCGGCCTCTTGATTGTTGGAATTACAGGCATGTGCCATCACATTCGGTTCAAAAAGAATATTTTTTTAAGATTTATTTATGTGTCTGTGTATAGGTGTGCGCTTATGAATGCAGGTGGCCACGGAAGCTAGAGATATCAAATCCCCTGGAACTGGAATGACAGGCAGTTGTGAGTTGCCTGATGTGGGTTTTGGGAACTAAACTCAAGTCCTCCACAAGAGCAGAATGCTCTCTCAGCCATGAGAATAATCTCTTTTTTTTTTAACAGTCCACATCAAACAAACATAATCCTAAATTGTCAAGCCTGAAGGACCTGAGCTCAATTCCTGAAACCCACATGGAAGAAGAGTTGACTCCCACAAGTTTTCTGTCTTCCACACGTGTGTCATGTCACACGCACACACACATACACACAATAAATTAAAAAAAAATTTTAATTAAGTCTGAAGCTGGACTTGGTGGGAGGCAGAGGCAGGCTGATCTCTGTGAGTGCAAGGCCAGCCTGGTCTACATAGTGAGTTCCAGGACAGCTGAGGCTACAGGGAGACCCTGTTTTGAAAAGACAAAAAAAAAAAAAAAAAAAAAAAATTAAGTCTTCCTGAGCCCAAGAAAGTAGCTCGCTCGTTTTTTTTTTTTAATTAATTAATTTATTTATTTTTAACAAAGACTCGTTTGAAATAGTATATGAAGTCCGGTGAGTTCAAAGTAATTACAGACCAGTATTTCCTGAAACCTGTGGGTCTACTGCCATCTAGTGGACACTAGTTGGCAAAACCAGTGTCTCGTTTATATACAGTACTGTGTCAGGTTGCAGTGGGTTTTCTTTTTTGTCTCCATAATAATCTATAATATTTTAATTTTATAATATTTTGTTTGTTTACTTGGTTGCTTTTTTTGGAGATAGGGTCTTATATAACTCTGGCTGGGCTTGAACTATGTAGTCAATGTAGTCAGCATGTAGTTAATGATGGCCTGAATTCCTAATCCTCCATCTCCCAAGGGCTGACATTTCATTACAGGCATGTGGCAGTTATGAAGCTCATGGTGGGTTCCACAATTCTGATTTTTTCTGAGACAGGATCTCCCTGTAACCCCAGTTGGCTTTGACCAGGCTGAACCCAACCTCTACTCAGAGATCCACTTGCCTCTGCTTCCCCAGTGCTGGGATAGGAGTCATGTGCCACCCTGCCCAGCTGCTTTTCTTTTAATTTTAATTTTTATTTTATGCATATAAATGTTTTGCCTGCATAACACACAATGCTTGTGGAAGCCAGAAGAGTGTCAGATCCCCTAGAAAGGAGTTATTTGTGGTTTTTAGCTGCCATGTAGGTGCTAGGAACTGAACACGTGTCCTTTGTAAGAGCAGCCAGTGCTCTTAACCACTGAGTCATCTCTCCAATCCCTCCAGGCCCCCAAACTCTGCTTTTTGACAAGCTCTTAGTAATAATAGTGTTGGTGGTCAATGTGGCCCTTGATTTAAGGGAAAATATTCTAGGTGTGGGATCAACAGTGAGCTGGGGCGTTTTTTTTTTTTTCATTTATTTTTATGTTTATGTTTGTATGTATTTGTGTATGTGTGTTCAGGTGTCTGAGAAGCCAGGAGTGGGCTTCAGGTCCCCTGGAACTAGAGTTACAGGCAGTTGTGAGATGCCTGATGTGAGTGCTGGGAACTGCACCTGGGTCCTCTGCTAGAGCAGCCAGTGCTCTTTTGTGTGTGTGTGTGTGTGTGTGTGTGTGTGTGTGTGTGTGTGTGTGTTTGAGACAGGGTCTCCCTCTAGCCCTAGCTGGCCTGGAACTCACTATGTAAGCCAGGCGGGCCTTGAACTCACAGAGACCTGCCTGCCTCTGCCTCTGCCTCCAGAGTGCTGGGATTAAAGGCGTGTGCCACCACGCCCGGCAAGCTGTTCTTTAAAAAGTGTGTTGTTGCCAGGCGTGGTGGCACTCACCTTTAATCCCAGTACTCAGGAGGCAGAGGCACGCAGATCTCTGTGAGTTCAAGGCCAGCCTGGTCTACACAGTGAGTTCCAGGCCAGCTGGGGCTGCAGGAAGACCTTGTCTTAAAAAAATGTGGGGGTGTGCCAGAATGACGGCACAGCACCCCTTTAATCCCAGAACTCCAGAGGCAAAGATAGGCGGATCTCTGTGAGTTCAAGGTCACCTTTGCCTCTATTGTAAGTTCCAGACCAAACAAAGTTGTATAGTGGGACCCTGTCTCAAAGGGGGTGGGGGTGGGGCACATAGCTTAGTGGTAGAGTATTAGCCTAGTATGTACAAATGTGTCTCTCCTTAGTACCACAAAACTAACAAAACTCTAGACAATTACGTTTAAATTTATTTATTTGTATGTGTATGAGTGTTTTATCTGCATGTATTTAAGTGCACCTGTGTCATGCAATGCACAAGGAAGCCAGAGGATGGCATCATGTCTCCTAGAACTGGAGTTACAAACAACTCAGCTGCTATGTGTGCTGAGCACAGAACTGGGGTATTCTCAAGAGAAGCCCTGCTCTCAACTACTGAGCCATCTCTCCAGCCTCTAGAGAATTCAGTTTAACTGTTTGAGTAAGTGAACATTCACCCCAGAGAGCTACACTGTTGTGGCCAAGGAGCATTTGCAGAGAGGAGAGGGAAGTGAACTGCAGAAACCACGTCACAGCGCAGCCTTGGGACGGGGTCCGCACAGTTAGCAGCCTGTGGTTGATTAGCTCGCTGATTAGGATTGTTTGGGAGGCACAAAGTTAGGCTTTCTGTTAGTTCATTATGTAGCAACTCACGGCAGAGATGCAGCCTCCGCCGGACCTAACAGACTTTTGGCAGCACCTGAGCTGTCCTAGCAAGGCTTAAAAAGAGCCGCTGTGAAGAAACCTGGGGGTGGGAGGGAAAATGGCCTGAAAAGGTCCTCAGAACCAGAACACTCTGCTGTTGGGAAGCAACTAAGGAAGCAAGGAGAAATGGACTACAGAACCCAAGCTGTGAAGCGAAGGCTAGAAAAATAAAACACTCTACAAGGCCGATTGACCAATTAGAATTCAGCATGCATTAACTGAACAGACCACTGGTTTCCACCAGTCCCCAAGCTAAGCGCGTCATCAGATGGCGTCTGACACCTGCGGTGAGGATTTTCCTGCTCTGCTGCAACCTGCCTTGATTTCTGCCTTTCTTTTGTTCTGTGACTATAAAAACTTCGGGAAAGTACTCCCTCTTTAGAACGCGGTGTTTGGGGCAACCTGAATCCATCCGTGTTCCTGTGCTATGGCCACTCGTATTTGGTTCCGGAATAAATTCTCTTATTCCCACGGAGGTGAAAGCTGCGTTTTGTATCTGTAAGAGGCTAAGGGAGCATCTGCTCCCGATGAAGGACAAGCAGAGCCTGCGAAGGGTGGAAGCGGAAGCAGTTCCTGGACGCTTGAGCTGGAGAGGGGAGTGAAATGGACAAGTGCACCGAATCACCTTTGTCCTTTTTCTGGACAGAGAAAGAACAATAGCTAAAACCCATAACAGCACCAGCTAGACAAAGCAGGGCAAGGGGAGGGCGGTTCCTTGGGTCACTGGCTTAGTTTGGTTTTGCATGGGGAGTTTGTTCAGTCTATGGATTTGCACACACACACAACACACACACACAGAGGCATGAGGGAGAAATAGTCTCAGAAAACAAGGGCAGCTTCTTCCCTCCCTCCTAAATAACCATCTTTACTGGATATGTGCAGGGTCACAGCTCCAGGAATAAATAGGATGCAGTCTTGAGCTTCAAAGATCTCACAGTCTGCTTTGTTTTTTGTGAAGCTGTGAGAGGACAGTAAAGCGACCATGGATGTGTGTTGAGCCTCTACAGGAGGCTCAGTTCCAGAACAATGCACACGTGTGGTCCCCATTTCCCTCAAACCCGGCTCCTCTGCAAGAGCAGCCATAAAAAGAGTGATGTTTCGGAGCTGGAGAGATGTCCTAGGGGCCTAGCGGTTAAGAGCGCCGACTGCTTTTGCAGAGGACCAGGGTTCAATCCCCAGTACCTACATGGAAGCTGAGAACTGTCTTTAACTCCAGTTCCAGGGGAATCCTACACCCTCTTCTGACCTCCGCAGCATTGCATGACATGGGTGCACCAACCTACATGCAGACAGTACATTCATATACATACAAAAATAAATAAAATTAAAAAAAGAGTGATGTTTCATATTGCTCTTAACTGCTGAGCCATCTCTCCAGCCCCATCTTTCACTATTTCTTCTTTCTCCATTTACAGTCCCAAATTCCAGAAGCAACCTCACTAGTCACACCTGTGTGGCATGAACTGACCACAATGGATACCTGAAGAAATGTTGAGCAAGGATGCTGAGGTCAGTGGGGTAGCTGAAGGGGTCACAGAGGACGATGTCCTTCCCCGCCCTAATCTTGAGGTGTGTACAGGACCTAGCCGAGTTTCTACTTCCTTTAACCTTGTTTTTTGTTTTGTTTTTTAATTTTATGTACATCTGTATTATCTGCATATATGTAAATACACTTGTGTCATGCAATGCCCTTGGGGGACAGAAGAGGGTGCTGGATTCCCCTGGAACTGGAGTGACAGATCATTGTTAGCCACCACTGATACAGGAATAATGAGTTGTCTTTAAAAGTGATGGTGCCTTTCTCAGCTCTGTTACGCTTAGCTTGAGAAGCTAAGGTCCTTGTTCCCTGAAATTCAAAATGCTTGCATCCAGTTAGAAAGCAGCTGCCTTGGAAACTATATGGTCTAAGCACTGCTTGCCTAGTGCCCAAGAGGCCTGAGGTCCAAATTCCAAGCCCCTCTGTTTGTTCTCTTTTCCCCCATGGAGAAAACCCATGGTGGGGGAAAACCAAAAAAGCCCTTTTTTTTTTTCTTTAGTTTAGGACTGAGAGGTTTATAGCCCCATGGGCCCCGAGGCAAGATAGCAAGAGAGATAGAAAACCTTCCTGTTAGCAGCCAAATTCCCGGCACCTGTAGGAAATTTTGTATGGCCACCAAATAAATAAGTTATCAGAATTTTGGGAGCCCCCTGTTCTGGCAAGAAGGATTTGTTGAAAGGAACAAAGAGAACATAAATCAGGGTGTGTGAGCAAAGCTCAAAGAAGCCCTGGCAATTCAGACCTTTTGCCCATATATGTTGGCAATAAGTTTCAAGATCTTTAAGAATGTGGAAGTATAGGGGCTGGAGAGATGGCCTAGTGGTTAAGTCCTCTTGCAGAGGACCCGGGTTCGATCCCCACACCCACATGGTAGCTAAGAACCGTCTTTAACTCCAGTTCTAAGGGAATCTGACGCCCTCTTCTGACCTCCACGGCATTGCATGACACTGGTGCACCAACCCACATGCAGACAGTACATTCATACACATATAAAAATAAATTAAATTTTTTTAATGATTTTAAAAAGAATCTGGAATTATAGAGTTCTATCTAGTGGGCATTTAGACTTATTGTCCAGAGGGTACTGAGGCGAAGCAGTAGTG
Source organism: Rhizomys pruinosus (assembly GCA_009823505.1). Classification (NCBI taxonomy): domain Eukaryota; kingdom Metazoa; phylum Chordata; class Mammalia; order Rodentia; family Spalacidae; genus Rhizomys; species Rhizomys pruinosus. The sequence goes on along the minus strand of VZQC01012723.1, from coordinate 1,483,700 downwards.
CACAGGGGCCTCTAGCAGTAACCATGTTGACAAAGGCAGAACCCATAGGCTAAAATGGCCTTTCCCAGGCAGCCCTTTTGCAAAATGATGCTCCTGTGGTTTGGTTTCCCAACAGGCACTGGTTTCTTATCTCACCCCCCTTTGATACCCTCTTAACTCATACAGAGGGCATCATTCAAGCCTGTATCTTCCATGCTAAGCCATTGATATGTTGGGAGATGTATTGTTTGTAGTCTTATGTTCTACAGCTATATCTATGAATCCTGTTAAGGACTTTACCAGGGAAGTCAGCAAGGGACAATTCGATATTCTGACCAGACATCCAGGACAGCCCCTATGAGGATCTTAGAGACTCTGGCCTGAGAAAACCAACTTCCAAATAGCCTGTTAGGGCTCTATGTGTTCCAAGTCTGAACTGGGACATGGGCCATTTCTTGATCTTTTTGATATCCTCTTCTACTTTGCCTTTTTCATTTAGTTCAAGATGATAATTGATTAAATTAAATTTTCCACATACCCTTTCCCATTCCTTGGCTAACACGGAGTCTAAAGCTATCCTGTTCCATACATGGTATTTGGGGCCTTGGTGTGATATTGTATGAGCGAGTTAAGTGCCCAAGCATTTTCATAAAAGGTTGAAAAGGGCTAACAAGGGGCTGGAGAGATGGGTCAGCAGTTAAGAGCACTGGCTGTTCTTGAAGAAGACCCAAGTTCAAATCCCAGCACCCACATGGTGACTATAATAACCATTCAGACTCCGGTTCCATCTGATGCCCTCTTCTTTCCTCCATGGGCAGTGCATGAAAAGGTGCACTTGCATGCACACACACAATATACACATATACATAAAATAGAAATAAAGAAAAAAACTTTTAAAGGGGGGGTGGGCTAACAGAAGTTTCTTGTCACATTTCCAATCAGCCAGGGCTGTGGCAGTCAGACCTACAGCAAAGATTAGAGCAACCATCACAGAAATGGCTAAAGCCAAGGGGGTGATCACAGTACATTAGGAGATTATCAAAACAGTCTCTTTAATTCTCTGGGTGGTTGAATCCTCAAGCTTCAGCTGTTCATAGATTGACCAGATTCTGGTGTGGTCCAAGCAGGGTGCCAGGCTCAAAAGTGATCTCGTGTGATTCTCAGTGTCTCCTGCTGCTATCCATCTGGCTGATCACTCAGATGGCAGCAACTCCCACATGGGAATGGTGGCTTGAGGTGTCTACGCCTGCAACATTCAAGTCTGCAGGAGTGGTGAGAAGCAAAGAAGAGGGTCCCTCCCAGGTGTGTCTGAGGGGTTCTTTGTGCCAATCCTTTACCCACACAAGAGCTCCTGGATTGTAGGGATACACTGGGTGTGGTGGTTTGAATGATAAGTGTCCCCCATAGGCTTCAAGTATTCAGACATTTTTGTCCCCAGTTGGTGGTACAGTAATGGGAGGTCTCAGAAGGTGTGGCCATGATGGAGGAAGTACATCATTGGGGGCAGGCTTAGTGAGTTTAACAAGCCTTGCCAGTCTCCAGTCTCTCTCTCTCTCTCTCTTGACTTCCTGTGTTCATTGTGAGATGTGAACCTCAGCTTTCTGCTTCAGCTCCTGCCACCATGCCTCCCACCACAATGGACTCTAATTCCCTGGAACCATCAATCATAAGCTCAAATAAACTCTTCCTTTTATAAGGAAGAGTTATATATAAACCACCTTGGTCATGGTGGTTTTATAACAGCAATTGAAAAGTGACTGATGCAGTAGTTGGTACCAGAGAGTGGGCTGTTGGCTGTGAAGAACCTGACCATGTGGATGTTTGGAGAAATGTGGAAGACTTTGGAACTTTGGGCTAGAAAAGCTGTTGACTACTGTAAGCAGAGCTTAACAGGCCATTCTAGTAGAAGCCTAGAAGAAAGCATTGCTGCAAAAAATGTAGCTCCAGAGGAAAATAAAGACTTAGGCAGCAACTGGGATATTTTGGCAAAGAGTCTGGCTGCAGTTTGCCCAAAGCCCAAATGCTTGCCTGATGCTAAGTTGAAAAGTAATGGACTTTAATCCTAGCACTTGGGAGGCAGAGGCAGGCGGATCTTTGTGAGTTCAAGGCCAGCCTGGTCTACAGAGTGAGTTCTAGGACAGCTGGGACTACAGGGAGACCCTGTCTCGAAAAAACAACAAAAAAAAAAAAAAAAAGAAAAGAAAAGTAATGGACTGTGGTGGTTTGAATGAGTGTCCCCATAGGCTTTAAGTATTCAGACATTTGTCTCCAGTTGGTGGCACTGTTCTTGGAGGTCTTAGAAGGTGTGGCCATGCTAGAGGAAGTAGGTTATTGGGGGCAGGCTTAGTGAGTTTAACAAGTCTTGCAGTCTCCAGTCACTCTCTCTGCTTCCTGTGCCCATTGCAAAATGTGACCCTCGGCTTGCTGCTCCAGCTCCAGCCGCCATGCCTCCCGCCACAATGGACTCTAATTCCCTGAAACCGTCAATAGTAAGCTCAAATAAACTCTTCCTTTTATAAGTTCCTTTGGTCATGGTGTTTTATCACAGCAACAGAAAAGTGACCAATACATGGACTAATGTCTTTGGCAGAGGATATTTTAAGACAGCCTAACATAGAAATGGTGGTGTGGCTATTAATGGTGAATATTGTGCATATCTACAGTGAAAAAGAGCAGATGGTCAGAAAGAAATGCAGAATGTACAGTTTGGATCTGAAAAGTGCACTAGGAAGATTAATGATGGGGCCAAGGCATCCGTGGAGAGGCTCCCTTTGATAAGGAGATTAAAGTGATTAAGGAGAGGCCTAGATATTTACAAGTAAACAATGGAAAAAGTGAGATTAAAGTGATTAAGGAGGGGCCTTGAGATTTACAAGTAAACAACAGAAACAGTACCTTCAGGGCAAGACCACACCCAGCTAAGCCTCCAGCTTTTGAAAGGAAAATACTGAAAGGGCAGAGAAAAGTTCCCAATGTGGTTGAAGTAGGCCAGGGTCCGAACTTACAGCCAAACTCATTCACATGGTGCTGGCTTTAGAGACATGAAGGATGCAAGAGTGAAGACATGAAGTCATCAGTTCTTCTCCACGGTTGCAGAGAGCTGCCAAGGTCAGGCAGAGTGCAGCAGAGGTGTCCCTGCATAAAGAAGGCCGGATAGGCCATTGCATGAAGCTGTGAATGTGAAGCCTGGTTGGCAGCGGAAACCCCAAGAAGACATTCAAGATGCCAGAGTTGTGAGATATTTGCCAAGGAGAGCTGCATACAGGGAGTGATACCAGCCTAAGGAAGAGATGTATGTTGCAAACAAAGCTGGAAGAGCTGATCCATCTAAGCCCTTTGGAAGTCAAGTCCCAGAAGTCGCACATGGAGCTACTGCACTTGGTGTTTGCCGTGCTGGTTTTCAGTCTTGTTTTGGTCCAGTATTTCCTCACTATGCTTCTATTCCTCCCATTTGGAATGGGAATGTGTATTTGGTTCCCTGGAACCATCAATCATAAGTTCAAATAAACTTTTCCTTTTATAAGTTCCCTTGGTCATGGTGGTTTTATCACAGCAACATAAAAGTGACTAATACACTGAGTTACTACTCATGATTAAAGGAAGTCTCTTTAGTACCCATTGATGTAACTGGGCTATGGTAGTGGTAGACGCTTCAGCTCGGGGCTGGAGAGATAGCCTAGCGGTTAAGAGCACCAACCACTCTTGCAGAGGACCCGGGTTTGATCCCCAGCACCCACATGGTGGCTAAGAACCATCTGTAGCTCCAGTTCCAGGAGAGCTCCAGTTCCAGGGGAATCCGAGACCGTCTTCTGACCTCCGAGGCATTGCACGACATGGGTGCACAGACCTGCATGCAGACAGTACATTCATACACATACAGAAATAAATAAAATTAAAAAAAAAAAAGCTTCAGCTCAACATGGATTTCTCAGGTTCCCATTTCTTTCTTTCTTTTTTTTTAGGTTCCCATTTCTTTTTAGTCCCCAGGGACTCTAAAGAAGGGAAGGGAGGGAGTCTACTGAACAGAATCTCTCATAAGGTAAATATTTAATTCCTCTTTAAGGTAAGCATCTCACCCAGAAGAGAACCACAGGCTGCACTGAGGTACAAGGCAATCAGATCTCCCGACTTTTATTTTTCTTTTTTGAGACATGGTATCTGTGTAGCCACAGCTGACCTACATCTCACAGAGATCTACTGCCTCTGCTTCCTAAGTGCTGGGATGAAAGGCTTTTGCCTCCATACCCAGCTCTGACAAAATTTATTTAAGGCCTCTTTTAAAGTCCAGTCCCTGTGTTCAACCTCCCTGAACTCTGAGACCAATTAGCCAGTTACCAATTAGTAAGTGCAATTTAATTTGTAGGGCTTTCACCAGACTTTGTGTGATTTGGGCCACAAAAGCAGGTCCATTGTCTATCCGAATTGATTTAGGCATTCCATACCTGAGTAAGATTTCAGTCAATGAAACCGTTGTTACTTCTCTGGCCTTCTCAGGCCTGGTGGGTCATGCTTCTACCCAGCCAGGCTAAGTACATACAATGACCAGCAGGTACTTACATCATCTGCTAGTCAGTAGTTTGGTAAAGTCTATTTCTAGATCCTTAGATGGGCTTTGTCCAGTTCTTTGTATCCCTGGTGGCTGGGAGAGCCCCTAATTGGCATTGTTGTGGGCCCAAGTTTAGAATCTCCAAGTGACATTCCTGAAAAGCATGGGGAATCTGGCCATATAGTAACACCAATTGATTAAGGTCTCTAATGCTTTTACTCATATGGGTGTTCTCATGGATGGGATATACCATGGGATGGGCCAAGTGATCTGGGACAAAGGGACGTCTGTCAGGAAGAAGCCATCATCCACCTGAGTTCTTGATTTCTTTCTCTGGCCTCACCCAGGCTTCCTCTTCTCATGTGTAGTTCAGGTACTTGGGTAGGGCTGGGGCCATTAAGATTTTGCTAGCAGGATCCTGTGTTTTCATCTTTGCTATTTGTCCTTCTTCCTCCATGTGGTTATGGAGTCGTCTCCTTTCTGATACCATCAACAGTGGATGATGGCAATGGCTGATAGATCCAAAATGCTTCTACAAGGTATGGGATTTGGGGGCATTATTATTATTATTATTATTATTATTATTATTATTGCTTTTCCTCCTGCAGTGAGAAGCCCACTCTCCTTATAGAGGGCCCTATGCTCATGGAAGGTGGCAAAGGCATATCTTTAGTCTATGTAGTGGGTTACTCTCTGTCTCTTGCTCAACTCCAGGTCTCTGAGTAGGGCAAACAGTTCTTCTAAGCTGACCATCCCATCAGGAGGGCCCTTGAATCTGTTACTTCTGTATCTGTCACCACCACCACCACCACAACCACCACCACCACCACCACCACAACCACCACAACCACCACAACCACCACAACCACTACATATCCTGCCAATGTTTCCCATTCAACAGAAAGCCACTGTAATCAGTGTAGAAGTTTCAGTCTGGGGAGGGGGTGGGGGGGTATAAGGCTGAGTTGTAATGTCTGGCTGACTCCAATATATCTCATCCATTGTTTCAATAAAATCATCGTCTGGAGGTCTTGGTTCAGCAGGTAGGAAAGTGGCCAGAATTAGCATCTTGGTAGTTTTCAGATGTACACAGAGATTTCTGCATAGAAGGCTGGGGTATAGGCTACTGCATGGTTGGTAAGCCAGTGCTAGTCCCTGGTGATCCATTATCAGCCATGACTACATATGGGACCTTGAGATTTAGGGATTGTTCGACATCATCAGTTGTCGGCCCTATCATGGCCACCAGGGTTCATAGTGTAAGAAACATTAAACATTAAACCCTATAAAAGGTGGAACTTGGTTTATGACAAGGAATTCTAATCTTTTAATCCCACCATGCCCTGTAAAATTTTTGTTTAAGGAAAGGTCCTGATGCATTCTTGAGGCTATGGCTTAGGGCAGCGTGGTTCTTCTCCCTTCCCAGTGATTGTTTTCTTTTAAACTAGCCAACTAGGACAGACTGAGCTCAGACCCTAGCAAATGGGGGGAAGACATGATACTCTTACATTAGGAATAAAGTCCCACCAAGCTTCTCAGTCGTGTGTGCTTCCTGGATCTGACTGACCATGCATTGCACCCTTTTGCAAAAATAAAGTCTAGCTTACCAAGTGTTCTAGTTTGTCTTCCATTGCTGTGACAAAACACTCTGACCAACACCAACCTGGGGAGGAAAGGGTTTATTCAGCTCACATCTCCTGGGTCACAGTTCATCACTTAGGGAGCCCAAGGCAGGAACTCAGGGCAGGAACCTGGAGGCAGGAGCTGAAGCACAGGCCATGGAGGAATGCTGTTCACTGGCTTGCTCCCCTGGCTCATGCCCAGCCTTCCTTCTTATACTGTACACAACAACCTGCCCAGGGTGGCACCACTCATTGTGGCCTGGGCCCTCCCACACTGCTTGACAACCAAGACAATACTCCACAGATGTGGCCACAGGCCAATCCAAAGGAGCCAATTCCCCCCAATTGAGGCTCCCTCAACCCAGGTGTGTCAAGTTGACACTAAAGCTATCCAGCACACCAAGTTACTTTCACTTTGTTCGTGTGTTCATGTGCAGTACTGATGGGATCTGTGAACCTCAGATTTTCTTTCTTTTTTATTTTTATTTTTGGTCTTTTCGAGACAGGGTCTCCCTGTAGCCCCAGCTGTACTGGAACTCACTCTGTAGACCAGGCTGGCCTTGAACTCACAGAGATCTGCCTGCTTCTGCCTCCCAAGTGCTAGGATTAAAGGCGTGCACCACCACGCCCGGCCAGATTTTATTTCTAATAATAGGCAAAGTGGCCATCCAGCTGTCATCATACCATGACAGGCAAAACACAAGTTAGCTGTCAGGGACCTACATTCTGAGTTAAGAATCACAGCACCAGTACCTTCCTCTGATAGACAAACAGGTTAAACTCTCTTGGATCACATCAGGAAGAGTCAAGGTCAGTGCTTCCAGCAGGGCCTTCTGAGAGTCAGGAAGGAATCTTCTTGTTTTTTCCCAGGCAAATGGTTCTTTTTCTCCCCCCTCATAAAAGGGTTTAACTATCAATGAGAATTAAGTATCTAGATATGACAAAAGCCAAGTGCCCCAGAAACTCTCAGGTCTTTCTCTGGGTCCTCAGGGATTGGGAGGACACAGATTCCTTTTTTTTCATTTGGGCCCCAAGACCTGATGTCCTTTCGTGATCTGGAACCCCAGGCATTTAACCACTTTCTGGCAGATTTGGGCCTTCCTGAGGGGTACTCTGTATCCAGCCCTCTGGAGCAGATCTAGCAGCATCTCTGTTCCACTTTTTCAGTCCTCTAAGGTTGTGCCTGCCAGGAGTAAATCATTCACAAGAGTGTGCATTTCATGTCCACACTTGGAAAGTGTAAGGAGCATAATAAGCATTAAAAAAGATGTGTGAGGGGCTGGAGAGATAGCCTAGCAGTTAAGAGCACCGACGCTCTTGCAGAGGACCCGGGTTCGATCCCCAGCACCCACATGGCGGCTAAGAACCGTCTGTAACTCCAATTCCAGGAGAACTCCAGTTCCAGGGGAATCCGAGACCCTCTTCTGACCTCCGCGGCATTGCACGACATGGGTGCACAGACCTGCATGCAGACAGTACATTCATACACATACAAAAATAAATAAATAAATAAATAAATAATAAAAAAAAATGTGTGAATTTGAGGTGATTCTAGCTTTAATTAGCATTAGAAAATATGTGTGAATTTGAAGTAAATTTAGCTTAGTCAGAAACTGCGCAACAACAGGGGCCCCTAGCAGCTAATGCCCTACCTGACTATAGACTACTTAATCTGGAAAGTGCTAGAGGACAGGCTCTCACTGCCCCTCTGGGGACCTTCCTGTGAGATGCCACCCCAACTGCTCAGTTCACACTTCCCCCCCTGAGGACTCCGGCTGTGTGAGATGATGCCCAAGCCAAGACACTACTTGTGGCCCCATATACTGCCCAAAGCCAAGACACCTCCTGCAGCTAACTGCCATAGCCACCACCCCCAGTCCAAGACCAGCCCGAGGCCACCGGCCTCCGGAAGCCCCTCCACGTGGAGCCCTTTCCACAGCATTCAGAGGACCAAGAAAACCTCACTGGTGAGCAAACCCTGAGGGGAGAACAGGCAAGATCATTGGTTAGTATGTCGATTACCCCACAAGTGAAGGAATAAATCAGAATGCAGCATAATACTCTGTGTCCTGAAATCCTTCTGGACTCCAAATCCATGCTCACACAGAAGTGGCCCAGATCATTTGCCAGGGCTTCCCCATATATATTGGGGACTGGGGGCTTAAACCTGTAAAGTTGTAGCCTAAGTCAGGGATTCCTGAAAGCTAACGGAGGCAGAAGTTCCGAGAAATAATTACCCTGGACTGTGCTCCTGCAATCCAAAAGAAAAATTGCTGCAATATCCTGCAGTCATACCTCACCAGAAACCAGAACACAAGCCTCAGTTTCTTTTGAGATGCTCCTACTGATACCAACCACAGACCCACCTTTGTCCGATCCCCATTTCCTTGTCCCCACTTCCTTGTAAACTTACTTCCTTGTGTGCCTGGGCTTAAAACTGCCACTTTGGGGACATTCTGGCGCTGGTCATCCTAATCCTGACACAGGAAGGCCAGTCACCATACCTAAAATAGACCCAACTTCCTTTTCATCGGAGTCCTGAATATTTCTCCCTTCTGTGTGTCAGGTCTCCCCTCAATAGTAACCTAACAGAACCCTTGAGGCGATCAGGTCCAGGTTGATTGATCCTTCTGGCCAGGGCTAGGGCCTTCCCATTCAAAGGTAAATGTGGCCTGGCTTATAGGTACCAGGCAGATGCAGAAGGAGGTATCCTTTAGATCCAAGTATGTGAACCATTGGGCCTCAGTAGGTATGAGTCTAGGTGAGTGTAAGGGTTGGAGACCAGCAGATGGGTGCTGGGAGTGGTCTGGTTGATGGTTTGTGGGTCCTGGTCAGGTCAGTTGTCAATAGTACCCATCCACCAGTGGCTGGATGGCAAACACTATTTTCGGCCGACTGTACCAGGTATAGGAATGGTGAATCGCGTGGACATGGTGGAGACAAACTCCCAGGACCGCCCTGTGGATGATGTGAAGATTCTAAAGGCATACCCTTCTGGGCAGACATGCTGCCGTTGGGCACACCTCGGTCTTCTGAGATGGTCTGGGTGAACACCAGTGACATTGCGGCTTTGCAGCTCACTGAGCTGGGCAAGCCTGGGGTCTTGGGTGAGTTAGAGATGGAGGGTCTTCTCCCAGTGCCAGTGTGGACAGAGCATTGCAGAGATGCCCGTCCTGTGTACTCATGGGTTCCAGGTCACCACGATGCCCATATGTTGCCTTCCTGTACATACCTGCCCTGCCACCCTCGGGACAAAATGAGGCAGGTGGGTCATTTGGCAGTGCTGCCACAAGCCTGCTTCTGTGGATATTTCTGTTCTGAAATTCCAAAGCAAACAGCGTCAACAGGACTTGTTAATGCTGAGCAGCCCCTATCGGCCTCCCGTATGCGTTCTTCCAGGGAATATATGCCGCACTTTGTATTTTCCTCTCAGAGTCAGAGCATCAACACTGCTGTCTCTGACACTTAAGCATCCGACACAAAACCATACTGAATTTTTGCCAAATGGAAAATGCATCCAGCAATCAAGTTGCTAAGGTGTCAAATAGATAATGATAACGTGTAATAATGGAGCTGTGTATCTATGAAAAGGAAGCAGAGCACTGACCATTCCCCTGGCAGGAATGACGTCTAGTGAGCACAAGGAGTGACACTCTTGTTTTTTTAATCTTTCTGGATTTGCAGGGGAAGTAAGGGTGAGAGGAAGGTTGTTAATGCCTATGTCATAACTGGAAACTTCCAGAATAAAGCACTTTTGGTGGTTGAGATCACTACTATAGGCTGGATGTTGTTCTGGATTAGTCCCAGTGGAGAATTGTGCTCTGGGTTCACATCACCATTGTCCGGTTTATGGGTCTCTGTCCAACCAACCCACTCAAGCAGTTGCCGGACCAGTGGGAGGCTCGGGGTAAGGGTGCTTGCTGCTGTAAAGAGGGGCCAGTTATAAGGAACAAGATAGACTCCATTTTTCTATCTTGTGGAAATACACCATCTGAGAAACAGCTCCCATCCTCAGATTCCAGGAAAAACCACAGAATATCACAATAGCTTACAGGGAAGGACCAGAGGTTGTTTGTTGAAAATAACTAACAGCGGGGCTGGAGAGATGGCCTAGCGGTTAAGAGCGCCGACCGCTCTTACAGAGGACCTGGGTTCGATCCCCAGCACCCACATGGCAGCTGAGAACCGTCTGAAACTCCAATTCCAGGAGAACTCCAGTTCCAGGGGAATCCGAGACCCTCTTCTGACCTCCGGGGCATTGCACGACACGGGTGCACAGACTTGCATGCAGACAGTACATTCATACACATACAGAAATAAATAAAATTTAAAAAAATTTAAAAAAAGAAAATAACTAACAGGGAAAGACTGAAGTTAAACATGTTTGCTCTTCCGCCAGGATGTACTCAGTGAGTAACCCCCCCCCCCAGCCACAGCGCCACCAAAGCCGCCAGGTGGCCCCGACCTATCAGTCTAAAAATCATGCTTCCTCAGTCCCTGTGAATCAATAACAAAATTCCAAAGCTGGAAAATTCCCCGTTTGCAGTTTTTCCTTTAAAAGACCCCACCCCCAAGCTGTGGCACCACTTCTCCCAGCTTGCTGTGTCAGGAGGGTGGCGGTCCAAGCTCAGCTTGAATAAAGACTCTTTGTATTTACATCAGAGCCATGTGTCCTGGTGGTCTTTTGGGGGGTCCCAGTAATATGGGCATAACGCCGCCAAGCCTGATGAGTGGAAGGAGAGAACTGACTCGAAAAAGTTGTCTTCCAGATCCCCAGAAGTGGTGGTATGTGCCTTTAATCCCAGCCCTCAGGAGGCAGAGGCAGGTGGATCTCTGCAGGCAGATCTCTTCAAGTTCAAGGTCAGCCTGGTCTACATAATGAGTTCCAGGACAGCTGGGGCTACAGGGAGACCCTGTCTTAAAAAGACCAAAAATAGGGGCTGGAGAGATGGCCTAGTGGTTAAGAGCACCGACTGCTCTTGCAGAGGACCTGGGTTCGATCCCCAGCACCCACATGGTGGCTGAGAACTGTCTGTAACTCCAATTCCAGGAGAACTCCAGTTCCAGGGGAATCCAACACCCTCTTCTGACCTCCACGGCATTGCACAACAGGGGTGCACAAACCTGCATGCAGACAGTACATTTAAATAAATAAATAAATAAATAAATAAATAAATAAATAAATAATTTTTTTAAAAAGACCAAAAATAATGGGCTGGAGGGATGGCCTAGCGGTTAAGAGCGCCGACCACTTTTGCAGAGGACCCATGGGTGCACAGACCTACATGCAGACAGTACATTCATACACATAAAAAAAAAAATTTAAAAAAGAGCAAAAATAAATAAATAAAATAAAATAATTTTAAAACAAAGAGAAAAAAGAAGAATGATCCTGTTTAGATCTCCAGTCTTTCCCCATCTCCCTGGCATTCCTATTGTGGCTTTTTTTTTTCAGTGTCCAATTTCCTTGCAAAAGGCACATTGATACTTCTGTAGGGTAATGTAAGACCTAGACCTTACCTGTCTGGTCAGGTGGAGAATCAAAAGATTTATTTATGTTGGCATGGACTCAAGGAAGTAACCTCCAAAACCTGAACCCCTAGCCACAGTTTTTTATAGCATTTACAGGCTACCCAGTATCATTAAAGGTCTGTTCCATCACTGGTGGCTTAAAATTCTTAGCCTACTAGACTGAACTAGACTGAAGGCCATGCTGGGGATGGTGGAGGGGGTGTCTTCTAGCAGTAAGCATGTTTACGGTTTACAAAGGCAGAAGCTATAAGAGTCAATGTTCCTTTCACAAGCAACTGTTTTTCAAGATAATGCTCTTGTAGTTTTGTTCCCCAACTGGCTCTGACCTCCATATGTGTCTTTCTTATGTGGATGCTGGGATCCAAACTCAAGTCCTCAAGGGTGTGTAGTGAGCAATCTTACTATTAACAACAACTTTAGTTGACTTTAAGGCTTTGGACCCACCTCCTATGTCCCTGGTAACATCACAAAGGTAATCACCAGCTTTGGCAGGACTTAAATTACTGTATGAAAAAGTGTAGTTATCTGGGCTTTGTTAAAACCCATTAAGTCAAAGCTACTTCCTCCTGATCGGTTGAATAGAATCTAAATTCTGCTTCTGGGCCAAGGTGGAGTTCCAAAACATTAGTTAATCCAGCCTGCCAATCACCTGGCCAAGAGTCCAAAGCCTCAGGAAATCTGAGTCACATGAAGCCATACTAAGGAGATGGAAGAAATAATTATCCCTTTAATGAGACAAAGTACCTTTCCATCCCAGAAGCTCCTCCTTGGTGCAGATCTTGCAGATGGTCCTTCAGCTGGCACCACAGACCTGCTCTCCCTCAGCTGCTCCATGGGAGTCCTAGCCTAGAAAAGACTGACTTTCACAGTTCTTCCTGTTAGGTCTGAGCTTCCCAGAATTCCAAGGGACACGCAGGTGCCCACTTCCTCCAGAGGCTGTCAATCTTCTGACCTCTTCCTCTGTACCTGAGGCCCCACCCCATGGGTATAAACGGGTGGCCCCAGTTGCCATCTCGCACCTCCCCTACTGCTCCTGTCCCACCACGTGTCTGCAGGTGGCCGGCTCTGGCAGCCCCACATGGAAGTAAATCATGTTCCTGGAGTGTCTTAAGCTTCATGTGCCTTTTTATTTGGGGTTCACGCCTTTTTATAACCTAACACTTCCCTTATCTCTGTTTCTTTCAGGTACTGGACAAAGACTGGGCATGCTTCCTCTAATGCTCTGGGCCATCTCACCCGTTCTTCTCATGCACCTTTTTATCATCTCACTTGTTTTTGGTGAAGAAAATAGAGGACAGTAAGATTTAGAAATTTTCTAGGCATGTCTACGGCCATACCACCCTGAACGCGCCCGATCTCGTCTGATCTCGGAAGCTAAGCAGGGTCGGGCCTGGTTAGTACTTGGATGGGAGACCGCCTGGGAATACCGGGTGCTGTAGGCTTAAAAAAAAAAAAAAAAAGGAAATTTTCTAGGCATGTTGGTGCACGCCTTTAATCCTAGCACTTGGGAGGCAGAGGCAGGCAGATCTTTGTGAGTTCAAGGCCAGCCTGGTCTACAGAGCGAGTTCCAGGACAAGCTGGGGTGGCTACAAGGAGACCCTGTCTCGAAAAGACTAAGAAATTAAAGAATGGAAACCAGAGCCAGACCTCCAACAGACAAGGAACACAGACTTTGCTAAGTACGTGAGAAGTGCCGGCTGAGACTCCTCTACTAAAAAAGAATTCTTGCAGCCAGGCAGGGGTGGGGGCAAGGTTTTCACCCCTTGCAGGTCCAGCTGGAGTCTGTCTGGTGCCAAGGCCTGTTGTCCTTGAAGGGAAGAAAGTTCCTTTGATTTGTGGGTCAGCACTTCTCTGTATCTCACAGGCACCTTGGAAAGAGGGTTTCTCATCCCCGAAGCCCACTTTGGCCTGGGGAGTGATAAATTGATAAGGCTTAAATAAGGTCTGGTAGCTAATTTATGGCTAGCTGGTCACTTTGGGAGATTTATAGTTTTATGGCTCTTTCTAATTGGGTTTATGACCCTTGGCGATTTTCATACTCCAGAGTCACTATTTTCATGCTTGAATGTAAGTTCTCCTATTCAGCACCAAGTAAATGCAATTTTTGTTCTCAGTTGCATGGACTATGGGTTGATAGGTTGCGTCCCAAAGTGCCATGGAGCTAAGCATGCTGTAATCCCACCAGTCAGGAGGTGGAGGCAGGAGGGTCACTAGCTCCAGAACAATCTGTGCTATGGTATAAGATCTTTTCTTTTTTGTCTTTTTTGAGACAGGGTCTCTCTTTAGCTCCAGCTGGCGTGGAACTCACTATGTAGACCAGGCTGGCCTTGAACTCACAAAGATTCACCTGCCTATGCCTCCCAAGTTCTGGGATTAAAGGTGTGCACCACCATGCCCTATCCCATAAGATCTTTTCATAAAAATAAGAATAAAATAAACAATAAATAAGGGCCATAAAGATGGCTCATTCAGGTAAAGGCATCCGCTGCTAAGTGTGATGACCTGAGTTTGATCCCAGGGACCCACAATACAGAAGGAGAGAACTAACTCTCACCAGGTGTGTACTGACCTCCACATGTCCACCCACACATACACAAAAGCACACACACACACACACACACACACAATCAATAAAATGTAAAATAAATAAATAATAAACAAAAGCCAAGTATTATGGAAACCCAACACAAACTTGAAGATCTTGGAAAGGCTTTTGGGAAGAAGAAAGAGGGAACATATCAAAGTGGGCAGACTAGATGGCAAAGGATAGACCGAGGCCCTGCCTAATTAAAGAACACCAGAGGGTCAACTTGACTGAAGAACGAAGGCAGGCAAAGTGGTGGGGAGAGCTGGGTGAGGCTTCAGTGGGAAACTAGGATCATGTGGGTCAGTGGGGTTGCTGGGTGTCCAGGAGAAATGCTGGTGTTAACTTCCCTGCCTGCATAAAGCCATTTTGCTCTCACACACTGAGCCGCAGGTGCACAGAGCTGCAGGTGAGGAGGAGGGAAGGGAGAAAGAACTCAAAGGCAAGTAAACCCAGCAGGCCATGTGACCTGGGAGCTGGCCATGATGGACCAGAATTCGTTTATTTGCAGGAGTCTGAGGTCTTATATACTAATATTTAGTGGGCTTTTGAGGTGAGAATGGAGGGATGGGAAGGTGCAGGGGAATTTCACAGTGTTCAGTGTTTATGTGAGCTGGCTCCATTAGTTTTGAACCAAGATGTGCTACTAGATAGTGCAAGAATGTAACAGTTTTTTGCTGGGAACTTCAAAGCAGAGCTGTAGGGCCTGATCTATCACTTCGGTAAGCATGGGGGTTGGCCTAGGTCCCCCGGCCTGATGTGGGTAAAAAGGCAAGACCCCCTCTCTGATGCTCCAGACAAATGAAGTGTCAATCCCACATGATCAAAGCAAGAAGGAGCTTAGGAGGCATTCTGAGGAGTCTGGCCTTAAAATCTGGGGCAGAAGAAACTTCTCTATGATATGGTAAATGCATTGCATGGAATTAATCCCTCATAGAAGATCAGGCAGAGGCCTGAGAACTGGATATAGATTGCTTGCAGTAGGAGACAGTTATGGAGTGAAAATTGACTGGGCTGAAGGTAAACTGATGACTGTCTTTGGAGTAAAAATTTTTGCCATTTCTGTGGGGCAGAAATCTGAATGTTTCTAAAGTTGTAGAGGTTAGCCCATAGCTAGTCTAACAAACCAGCTTCACCTGCCCATTCTTGATAGGCAAATTAGAGAGAAAAAGGTAATGGCAAAAAGCAAAAAAGAGAAAATTATTCTACATGGCCACTTTAGGAAAAGCAGCAAAAAAGAATAAGGACTCTTTCCCAAGTGTGGGGCAGGAGTATCTTGTATATGTGCAGCACAATCTGCCTAGCACACTAAGCAATGCTATAGTACAGGGCACACCCAGTCCCCAGATACTATCACTTGTTTGGTGCCACGAGCTGACTTGTTTGTCTGCATACCCCTTTCTGGGTAAGCCCCATGTGCTGGGATGATGTGTAATGATATGGAGGTCTAGGACTGGTCACTAGGAGGTGGGGCCATATGATAGGCTGCCCTCCCCTGACCTATATAAGCTGCTTGTAACATAGAATAAATGGATTTGTACCCTCTGACGTGGTCCCTGGGATGTTAGTGGAGTAACCGTGCACCTTACCCTCTTCAGCCTGTTCTATTACAGGACTGATATCCCTGCAAGTGGCACCCAAACAGGGACATCTAAAGCAATCCAGGGAGTCTGGGTTCGTGAATTTCCAGGATTAAGAATCTGCTCTATTTTTCTAGGGAGCCTCTAATTCAGGCAGAGCAATTTTGGGACACTGTCCTCCAATATGCTCCCTGGCTGTCTGCTGCTAACCTTTTCCTCTCCATTATAGCTATTATCCTCTAATTTGGGCCAGAAAGAGTTTAATATCCCCGAGATACTGCAGGCTGCAATCAAACACGAAAGTGA
Source organism: Rhizomys pruinosus (assembly GCA_009823505.1). NCBI lineage: Eukaryota > Metazoa > Chordata > Mammalia > Rodentia > Spalacidae > Rhizomys > Rhizomys pruinosus. Next base: position 1,467,551 of record VZQC01012723.1, on the reverse strand, counting down.
AACCCCCTCCCTGTGCCGGCTCTGGGGCTGCTCCCTACTCCCACTACTGCTCAGGCTTTGGCCCCAGAGCCAGAATCCATCCCAAGACTCCACTCCTTCCCACAATCCTCCCCCTCCCCTCTCTAACCCCCCACATGCTGTCTCTTCTCTTTACTTGGTCCTACCAGGGGCTTTGGCTGATTCAAAAGGAGAGGAGAAGGGGTGATTGCATGACCAGCCCAACCACCTTGTGCCTCTACCTCCTCCTTGCTACACCTCTACTGAACCCAACTGCCTCTTCAGCTCCCTTAAACCCAGACCACCCACTGGCTCCTCAGCCTTTTTTGACTCTCTGTGCTCAGTGGGACCTTGCATGGGGATTGCCTCCTCAGCCCTTCACCACCCCCTGCCCAGAGGCTTTCTTGTTAACATTGTACCTACCCTGCAGCACCCACTTCTTTGGTATCCTCATGACTCTAACACTATCAAGGACTCTGCAAAGCCATTTCTAGAGATGGTCTGCACTCTCTGTATGTAGAGAGTCTTTTAGATACCTTTTCCTTGGGTCTTGATTCCCCATATGATTGGAAACACATGGCCCAGGCTGTCTTATCACCCAGTGATTTCTTGAAATGGAAGCTCTTTTTTTTTTTTTTAATCAATATGAGCAACTCACTGAGTGTAATCGCTCAGCTGGAGTACAAATTTCTAAGCATCACCTCCAGGGGCAAGGGCAGTTCTGTAGTGGTCCAGTGTATCAAGCTTGCAGTCCTTCTCAAATCTTTAATCAAGTGTGCTCTTGTGCAATGTGGGCTTGGTGACTGCTACCACTTTCAGAGGGGTCTGCCTCCTCTTCCCAACTGCAGCAAGAGCTAAAGCTGGACTTTACTCAGTTCCTTACCCAGGTTACTGAGGCAGTAGAGGGAAGGTCTCCCATGCGGAAGCCCAATGAAACCTTAACTAAGGAAGTGGCATATGAGGGTGCTAATGTTGATTATAAAACAGCTGTCTTACCAATTAGCTCTAAACCACTTAAGGACTAGATAATAGCTACACAAAATGGTGACATGAAGGCTTCTGACATGGTGGCTTTGGCACAGGCACTTGCCTCTGCCTTACACCTAATGGAGGGCAGCCACAAATGCTGGGGGGTGTGGTCAGAAAGGTCATCTACAACAGTCCTGCACCTCTACAGCTGCCTCCCCAGTCCCACCCAAGGTGACTAAGTGACCCTCCACCTCCATCCCAAATGCCAAAAGGGATTCCATTGGGCCTGAGACCACCACTCTAAATACACTTAGGATGGCACCCCTACCAATGAAGCTTTAAACTCCACCCAGGGCAGTTCCCAGCCCAGCAAGAAAGGGATCCAGGGCTCTGTCAGTCCTATCTCTCTACCTCAAATCAAATGGGAATAGAGGGATCCCTTTTGGACCATCCCACTTGAAGAGATTTACAAGCCCCCAAATGCAGATTTATATAGGGGATAAGCTTTTTTTTGGGGGGGGTCTTTTTGAGACAGGGTCCCCCTCTAGCCCCAGCTGTCCTGGAATGCACTATGTACACCAGGCTGTCTTTGAGCTCAAATAGATCTGCCTACCTTTGCCTCCCAAGTGCTGGGATCAAAGAAGTGTACCACCATAACCAGCTGGGGATAAGCTTTTTAAATGCCTCCTAAATACAGGGACAGACAAAACTATTCTTAGAATAGAGGCAGTTCCAAAGGATTGGAGTCTGACTGAAGGGCCTTTGGTTCAGGGTGTAGGAAGAAATGTGGCATCTAAAACAACTACATGGCCTATGGTGTAGAGAGACCTAGATGGGGATAGAGGGCCATTAAGCCTCTTGTGCCTGACCTGCCTCGCAACTTGTTATGCAAGGATCTCAGGGGTGGTCTTAACTATGGATGATAAAGCCTCTTATGATTCAGCAGTAGACTCCCAAGTCTGAGACGGAGGTTACAGGTAACCCCAGTTCTAAGGGCCACTGTTCTACCATCCCCTACTCTTGCTCCTCTTAAGCTAGAACGGGTGACTTTGGCTTCCATCTGGGTGGAGCAGTGGCCCTCTCCCAACTTATAAGTTTACAGCTCTTGAGTCTTTGTCACCAAGCAATTGGCTGCAGGGCGTACTGAGCCTTCCATTAGTCCCTGGAATACCCCTGCAATTTAAAATAAATAGCAAGGGAAGTTTTGTATGCTCCTTGACCTTAGGGCCATTAACGCTACAATGAAAAAGTTGGAAACAAACCAACTTGGACTCCTTTGGCTCTCACCCATACCGATGGGCAAACACATTGCTATTCTTTATATTAAAGATTGCTTCTTTTATATTCACCTACAACCTGAGGATAGACCTCACCACGAATTTACTGTCCCTTTTAGGAACCACTTTTGGACCTCTGTGGTAATTCCTTCCACAGAGCATGAAAAATAGCCCCGAATATACCAGTGTCCAGTTTAAATGCTTCTCCGCTTTCTGGACTATCTCCCACATACCACATAACTGGTATTCCTTATAATCTCCAGGGCCAGGGAATTGTTGAAAGAATTCATCAAACTTTAAAGGAGCAATTCCAAAAACAGGAGGAGGAGGTCTATACCTCCTCCCCCCTATAACACAGTGTACAGAGTACTTTTTGATCTTTTTGAGACAGGGTCTCCCTGCAGCTCCAACTGTCCTGGAACTCACTATGTAGACCAGGCTGGCCTTGAACTCACAGAGTTCTCACTATGTAGACCAGCCTGCTTCTGCCTCTGGAGTGCTGAGATTAAAGGCATGCACTACCATGCCCAGCCAGAGCATTCTTTACTATGAATTTTCTGTCAATTTTGAAACCAAACACTATAACCCCAGTCCACAAGCATTGGAGTCCTCTGACAGGGCACAGTGAGGTGCTGTTGGTACTATGGTAACATCCAATGTCAGGACAATGGAAGGGCCCAGACCCCCTGCTAACATGGGAAGAGGGTTTGCTTGTGTCTTCCCACAGGCAGAGCCCCACTCCATTTGGGTTCAAGCAAGAAGCATTTGTTTTTGGACTACCAGGGATGGACCAGGACCCACCAGCAAAAAAGCTGGCCGGTCTGAACATTCAGGAAGGGCACAGGAAACCCAGGAGAATGCCACTCTGCTAGAGGCTCACAAACAGGGTGACACTAGGAACCTCTGTGCTTCCCTGACTACCAGTAGTGAAGCAGACCTGGTATCACAGGTAACATGGGCATATGTGTCCAACCCACCATTTCTGGTGGCATCCTCTTGGCTGGCACCCTGCACCCTTAATCCAACCACAGGCCCTACCTTACAAATTGAAACAGCACCTTAAACTCAATCTGTCCTAATGGGAGCCAGCCCTCTCTGTTTCCAGGTTCTACTTAACTCAGTATGACATCGGCTTCCTATCAGGCTGGCCTCATGGCTCCCTTTGTGTTCCTCATGACTATCTCCTCACCTGAACTGGTGGAGGAATGAAATTACTATGGCCAAATCTCTAACTGTATTACACCCCACAGTGCTACTGACTTTATGTATATCCTTGGGACTGCAGCAGTCACATGGTTGCTAGTGAATCAGATCATTCCTTGGGAAGGGCTGACCAAGCTGGAGCATAAGGTCACTCTCCATCATCCTAACAAAAGAGTCACAGGGGCCATCGTCCTTGACATTATCTCCCTCACTGTTGGTGTTACAAGAGCAGTTGCATCAGGGGTGTCAATTGTGAATACCCTGCAGACTGCAGCCACAGTCAACAACATTTCAGCCCTGATAGCTAAGGCTCTTGCACAAGATAAAATTATTAGTGACCATGTACACCTGGCCATGCATGGCCTGCTAACTGAACTTTTACTTGACATGATTTGTACTGTTTGTGATTGGTGTTATTGGCATGTTTGTGTGACCCCTTTCTTTGCCTTTAAGAATGCTGTTCCTGCTTCAGCCCACAGTACGGCCTCCATCTGGCCCCAGAAGCTGTGTTCAGCAGTCCAGCTTGAATAAATTTGGCTGATTAAAATTTGATCAAGTGTGGTTGGTCTTTCCCAGGGCCCCAAACTTTGTAACAGCTCCACCACCACCATCTTCATGGTCTTGGCTCCAGTTTCTCCTGCAAGATGATCTGACAGGTTCTTCCTCTGGCTGTTATCAGGGACCCAGCCTTTTCTTTCCCCTTGCATGAAGAGCTAGGGAAAATTCTAATTCTCTGGGATCCTTTGTTTCAATAGTCTGTTATCTAAAGGGAGGGCCATAAATGTCTCTTTAGAATCTCTTCACATGTTTTGCTGGGTTCTCTAATTCACAGTATCTCATGAGAAAGAATTTATGGAGTCAGCTAAGGCTCTAGTCATGTGAAGGCTCAACTGGGAGAGATCCAAGCTCACGTATGTATCTGCTGCAGGCAGAGCCTCAAGGCCTACACTTGAGACAGCAGTTCTTGCCAGGAAGACTTCTCCACAGGGCTGCTCACAATGGCAGCTGCTTCCTCCACAGAGAAAGCTGAGAGAGAGGCAAATGGTTCCCTTTGGATGCTAATCCTGGAAGTGACACCTGTCACTTCTGACCTATTTGTTAGAAGCCAGTTGCTGGAGAAATCACTTTAGAGAAATGCAAGTGCTTCCTCATTCAGTATTTTAAGGAGGGTAGGGAAGGGCAGAGAGAATGCAAGTAAGAAGCAAGGGCAGCTTGAATGTCTGGTGAGTGGCTTGAAAGGTGTGGTCTTTGGCTTGATTAGATCTAGTGGCTGTGGGGGCGGAGTTATCCTCCCAGCCGGTATTAAAGGCACGCTTGTGTGACTCTTGAGATTTGAGATCTCCTGAGCCCAGCGGCAGGNATTAAAGGTATGTGCCAGCATTCCTGGCTCCTGGTTTTGTTTTTGTTTTGTTTTGTTTTTAAGTTCCCTTTTAAAATTTTTATTTATATTTTTCTGTGTATGAGTGTACTGTCTGCATGTAGGTTGGTGCATCTGTGTCATGCAATGCCGCGGAGGTGAGAAGAGGGCATTGGATTCCCCTGGAACTGGAGTTAAAGATGGTTCTTAGCCTCCATGTGGGTGCTGGGAATCAAACCCAGGTCCTCTGCAAGAGCAGTTGGTGCTCTTAACCGCTGAGCTACCTCTCCAGCACTTCCTATTTTATTTTTTAACACTCAGTCTCAAAAAAAAGACAGTGTCTCATGCAACCTAGAATGAATGTCAGTTTAGACTTACTATGTAACTGAAGATGACTTTGAATTCTTTTCAAAAAATATTTTTAAAATTTATTGCATGTGTATGAGTAAAATTTATTGCATGTTTGTATGTAAGTGCACCCTTGTCCAGGAGGTCAGAAGAGGGTGTCGGATCCCCTAGAACTGGAGTTAAGATGGTTGTTAATAGCCATGTGGATGCTGAGAATTGAACCCAGGTCCTCTGTAAGAGCAGCCAGTGCTCTTAATCACTGAGCCATCTCTCCAACCTCGACGTTTATTTATTTATTTATTTATTTATTTATTTATTATTTTGGTCTTTTGGAGACAGGGTCTCCTTGTAGCCCCAGCTGTCCTGGAACTCACACTGTAGACCAGGCTGTCCTTGAACTCACAAAAATCCGCCTCTCTCTGCCTCCCAAGTGCTAGGATTAAAGGGGAGCACCACTTCGCCCGGCTGACTTTTATTTTTATGTATATGAGTTTTGCCTGCATGCATGTGTACCATGTACATCCCTGGTACCTTCTGAGGCCAGAAGACTGCATGGGATCTCATGGAACAGGGTTGTGAGCCTCTTTGTGGGTGCTAGGAACTGAACCTGAGTCTCCTGCAAGAGTAGCAAGACCTCGTTTTTTTTTTTTGTTTGTTTTGTTTTTGGTGTTTTTGAGACAGAGACTCCCCAGAGCCCCAGCTGGCCTGGAACTCACATGTAGACCTGGCTGGCCTTGAACTCACAAAGATCTGCCTGCCTCTGCCTCCCAAGTGCTGGGATTAAAGGCATTCACAACCACACCCGCAAGCAGCAAGAAATCTAAACCGAAAGATACTTTTAACAACATTTTTTTTTTTTTTGGTCTTTTCGAGACAGGGTCTCCCTGTAGCCCCAGCTGTCCTGGAATTAGCTCTGTAGACCAGGCTGGCCTTGAACTCACAAAGATCCGCCTGCCTCTGCCTCCCAAGTGCTAGGATTAAAGGCGTGCGCCACCACTCCCGGCACAACATTTTTTTTTAAAGTTAAATTCCATACCAAGTTGTTGTTAACTCGGCCAGTATTTTTTTTTAATTTTATTTAATTTTTATGTGTATGAATGTACTGTCTGCATGTAGGTTTGTGTACCCGTGTCGTGCAATGCTGCGGAGGTCAGAAGAGGGTCTCTGATTCCCCTGGAACTGGAGTTCTCCTGGAATTAGAGTTACAGACGGTTCTCAGCCACCATGTGGGTGCTGGGGATTGAACCTGGGTCCTTTGCAAGAGCAGTGCTCTTAACCATTAGGCTATCTCTCCAGCCCTTAACAACATTTATACAAAGTATAATTTTGTTTTTTGGTTCTGGGAATCAAACTGAGGATATTGTTTTAGCTAGTATTTATGACTTAGAAATTTGTGTTACAGACTTATTTGCCTGTTCATGGAGTTGATAATCTGAGCCTGAGTACTCTGTAGTATAATTCATATGAAGTCAAAAGAATGGGGACAGCCTAAGTGTGTGTCATTGGGAATTAGCTGAATAATCACAGCACATGTACACAATAGAATACTGTGCAGCCATGATGATGAATAAGAGGATTGAATGCACTGATACTCGTTGATCTCCAGGATGTAGTGTGAAATGAAAAAAATCCAGATGCAGAGCAATGTGGAAAATACATACAGGACTCTATTTTTATGGTGTATAAAAATATATATATTTGCTTTAGAGATGATGTCCTAGTTTCCTTTCCCATCGCTGTGAGAAAATACCCTGGCAAAAGCAACTTAAGGAAAAGTGTTTATTGTGGCTCAGAATTCCAGTTACAGCCCATCACTATGTGGAAGTCAAGGTGGCAGAGATTTGAAGCATCTAGTCACATCCACAGTCCAGAGCCAGGCAGGCTAGGTGTGGCTATAGCAATGATGGCTGAGCCCTTAAGAGCACTGGTTGCGCCTGCAGAGGATCCAGGATTCCCAGCATCCATGTCAGGGGACTCACAACTGCCTGGAGCTGGCCTTGCATGCGTGTGGTGCACTTACATACGTGCAGAGAAAGCACTCAGACACACAAAATATATTTAGAAAACTGGGTATGGTGTTGGCACAAGCCTTTAATCCCAACACTCCAGAGCGACAGGGAGGCAGATCTCTTTGGGATTGAAGCCAGCCTGATCTACAAAATGAATCCAGGCCAGATGGGGCCACAGGGAGCTGTTATGCATGATCTACATGTGTTCAAACCTAATCCCAACATGGTGGTAATTTGGTGGGGAGACCTTTAGGAGACAATTAAATCATAAAGGTGGATCCCTAATAAAGGAATTAGTGCCTTTACAAAGAGCTCCCACTGCCAGGCATAGAGGCACAGGCCTTGAGTCCCAACACTTGGGAGGTAGAGGCAGGTGGATCTTTGTGAGTTCAACTCCAGCCTGGTCTACATAGTAAATTCCAGGCCAGCTGGGGTTACAGGGAGGCCCTGTCTCTAAGAGACCAAAAACAAAACAAAAGGAAAGGTTCCCCAAAGACTCTTTGTTCCCTCTAGCCTTGTGAGGACTAGGGATAGATGACTGAGCTATGTCAGAATTTAGTGAGTAACAACAAATACAAATTCCCATCACTGTCACCTGCCTCCTTTTGCTGGTTACTCCTGGTTTCCTTGGTAGTCGTGACTACGTCAACCACTAGTATTTATTTATTTATTTATTTATTTATTTATTTATTTATTTATTTAAAGTTCTTCTCAATCATCAGTTCTTTGTTCCTCTGTAACACTTGAATCACATGCTATACTTTAAAACAGAGCTGTTAGGTTCCCAAGGCTGGAAAAGAGATTTAAAGAAAACATACAGAGAAAAAGAGAGGATGCACAAAGGAAAAGATCTCTGCAGGTGGAGAGGCCTGGGGGACAGGGAGGTTGGTTAACCTTCTGTCACTGGTCTTGGGGGACAGAGGAAGAGCCAGCTGAGCCGAGCAGGTGACAGTAGGAAGTGATCCCTGTGGCCATGTCCTGCAGGAGGTTGTGATATGCACTTGGGCATGAATGATAAGATAAAGGATCTGCACGCCGAGTTAAACTCCTGAATATTGCTGGAAGTGCTCATGCTTGGAATCCCAGCACTTAGTAGGCTGAAGCAGAATAGCCATGCCTTTGAGGTCAGCTGTGCCTATATAGTGAGTTCCAGGAAGGCCTGGACTACACAGTCTGTCTCAGAAACAAACAACACCCAAACTCTTGGATGTCCCTTCATGTTTGTGTGTCAGGTGAGGGATTGTATCATTTATTGGATTGATGTGTTTGATGAGTTTAAGCACTGGCTTCTATGATAATGCTGTCTTATCCTGTCTCTCTCTTTCAACAAGGGCTCAGGTAGCCCAAGCTGTCATTGAACATTCTGTACATCTGAGATGACCTTGAACTCCTTCCTGATCCTCCTGCCTCTGCTTCCCAAGTCCTGGGATTATAGGCCTGTGTCTTCTTACCTGTCTTAAAAATCTTTTACCCTCTGTGAGTTCAAGGCCAGCCTGGCCTACAGAGTGAGTTCCAGGGGGCTATAGAGAGACCTTGTCTCAAAAAGACAAAAAAAATTGAGTTTCCCTTCAGTTTCTTGCTTGTTTCTTTTCCTGTATAGAAGCTCTCTAGCCCTAATAGGAGTTCCACTTATGATTGCTGAACTAATCCTAAGCGCTGATGTCGGATGAAGACCTGTCCTGCCAACCTCTGAAGGCTTCTGCCTATGTAGTCTTCTAACAGTTTTAGAGTTTCAGGGCTTTTCTTTCTCTCTTTTTTTTCTTTCTATTCTTTTTCTTCTCAGAGTATCAGGTTTTATATAGATTTCTGTGATCAACTTGGAGTTGGTGTAATGCAGGGAGAAAAATAAGGATCCAATATGATTTTTCTCCAGGTTGAGATCCAGTTCTGCCGGAATCATTTGTTGAAGATGATGTTTTCCCTCCAATGTGTATTCTTGGCAGCTTTGTCAAATACCAGGTGGCTGAAATTCCATGTGGCTCAGTTTGGGGTCCTCTATTCTGTTCCATGACTCTACAGGTCTATTTTTGTGCCAGTAATATACTGTTTTCATAAGTACAGCTCTTCTAATATAATCTGAGATACTGTATTTTTCTTTTTGCTCAAGGTTGTTTTAGCTATCAGGGACTTTTTTGAGTCCATATGACTTTTGGATGATTTTTTTTTTACTAGCTCTGTGAAGAATTTTGTGAGTATTTTGATTGGCTTTCCATTGGATCTATAGATTGGTTTTGGCAATATGGACATATTGACAACATTGATTCTACCGCTCCATGAGCAAGGCAGATTTTTTTCATCTCCTAGTGTTTTCCTCTATCTCTTTAAATATTTGAAATTTTATTGTAGACTTCTTCAATGTTTTTTGGTTTGTTTTATCCCTAAATATGTGTATTTTGAGATTATTAAGGGGAAATTTTCTTATATAGCTTCCTTTCTTCTCTGCTTTGCTTTTTGTTGGTATAAAAAGGCTACAAAGCCAGGCATGGTATGCACGCCTTTAATCCAGCATCAGGAGGCAAGGGCAGAGGCAGGGGCAGTATATTTGTGAGTTGAGGCTAACTGAGCCTACAAAGCAAGTTCCAGGCAAACTGAGAACTATAAGGAGACCGTCAAAAAAGACCAAAAAAAAAAAAAAAAAAAAGGCTACAGATTTTTAGAAGTTCATTTTTTGTAACCTGTAACTTTACTGAAAGTATTAATCACCTAATCAGTTTTCTCTTTTTTTTTTTTTTTTTTTGTGTGTGTGGGTCTCAGATATCATATTATCTGCAAATAGAGATAATTTGATCTCTTCTTTTCTAATTAATACTCCTTCAATTCCCTTATCTTTTCTTATTGCTCTCCAAGGGTTTCATACCCTATATTTAAAAGGAGTAGAGATAGAGTAAAACCCTGTCTGTTTCATGATTTTAATGGGAATGCTTCCAGGTTTGCTCCATTTGGAATGATGTTGGATGTGGGTTTGTTGTATACAAGCGTTAATGATATTCAGGTATGTTCCCTCCAGACCAATTCCTTCTAGGAACAGTCTCCTTTTATACTAGATGGATAGACTTGGTGGTCACTTTAGCAGAATCTGCAATCAACTAAAACTTAACCCATTTGGCACTTCTGTAGAGCAGTTTATTGAAGAGATTATTTGAAGTAGGAATACTCACTCTGAAGGAACGCAGGGCGTTCTGGTAGCAGCCCCTGTAAGAGGACTTTGAGTAAGGAAACTGCTGTTTGGTCTCACTTTTGCTGACAGTAAGCTGACCAAATCAGCTTACTGATTTGGTTGCTACTACATTTCTTCACGGATACTAGAAGCAACTGGGCTTCCCGTGTAGACTGAGGAATAGCAGATTTCCAGGAATCTCCAGGCCTTCGGTGTCAGGTTCAGACTGCTGAAACCTCTGGTCCTGTGGACTGAGCAAGGACAGACTTTCTGATATCTGTAATGTGAGGTAGCCTTTGTTGCACAAATATGAAAATTTGTAATGTTATGCATGTTAAGATATTTTTTAAACTCTTACAATGTGATACAGTTTTTTTTTTTTTACGTATAAGGCAAGAAAGAGACAGAGAGTGACTGACAGAGAGAATTGAAAGAGAAAGAGAGAGACAGAGAGAGAGAGAGACAGAGAGAGAGAGAGAGAGAGGAGGGGCGTGGTGGCTCACGCCTTTAATCCTTTAATCCTGCCTCCTAATCTGGAGGCAGAGGCAGATGGATTTTTGTGAGTTCAAGGCCGGCCTGGTCTACAGAGTCAGTTGCAGGACAGCTGGGCTACAGGGAGACCATGTCCTGAAAAAGACCAAAACAAAAAGAGAGAGAGAGAGAGAGAGAGAGAGAGAGAGAGAGAGAGCAAGCAGGAAACAGCTCTATACAGAAAAGTGGTGTAAAATCAGTGAGTCTTCTTTTTTCTTCTGAGACAAGGTCTCAGGATAGAGTTGAACTCAAAATCCCCTAAACATCCATGCTTCCAAATAGCTAGGATTAAGGATTAAGAGATTAAAGGTGTGAGTTGCCACACCCATTTTATTTAATTTTATTTTTGGTCTTTTTTGACACAGGGTATGGAGTTCCAGTGGTCCCGGAATTCTCTATGTGGATCAGGATACCTTTGGTCTCACAGGGATCTGCATGCCTCTGCCTTCCAGGAGTTGGGATTGAAGGCACCTGGCCAACAAACCCAGCTACTGCCACACCCATGCAATAGTGAGTCTAGGCAGCTTCCACCTACTGGAATTCTTAAGAAATTCAATCATTGGTGGAAATGGGTGTGGTCTTCAGGGATAATATAAGGACAGTCCAGAGCCTCCATTCAGTTGCTCACCAGAGCAGAGTGTGCTTCCAAACCTCCAGGCCCAGAAGATTGCTGAATCCATACCTAGAGGAATTGATCTTAGAGTTTAACTAATATTCTCCCCCAGGAGAAGTTGGTAAGCCTAAAGATACAGCTTTAGATATGGAGTCATACATCTCTCAAGTCTTCCAGGAAGAACTCAGATGCTCCATCTGCCTGAACTACCTTACAGACCCAGTCACCACAAGCTGTGGACACAACTTCTGTCGGGCCTGTCTCTGCCTTTCCTGGGAAGACATCCAACCTCCTGCCCATTGCCCTGTGTGTAGGGAGCCATGCCAGCAGAAGGACCTCAGAACCAACCTTCTTCTCAAGAAGCTGGCGTCCAATGCCAGAGAAGCCAGCATCAGGAAATGTCTGAGCACTGAGGAGAACCTGTGTGACGCTCACAAGGAAGCAAAGAAGATCTTCTGCCAGGACGACAGGATGCTGGTGTGTGAGCTCTGTTCTAGATCCGAGGAGCATGAAGGTCACACGCTGTGTCCCATTGAAGTAGCTGNCTACACTCCACATTGAGCCAGCTCAAAACAGAGCTGTCAGTACAGAGGAAGGGGGCTGTTAGTAGGGATAATTAATCACATGGAAGCCCCAACTAAACCCATGTATAACATTCATTATAGATTCCAGTGAATGCAGTGACAGGTGTTTTTGTTTTGTTTTATTTTCTAGAACTAAGGATTGAACCAAAGACTTCATGAATGTATGTAGCACCCATTAACACTGAACTGGAGAACACAGGAGGCAGGAGCAGGAGAAAGTTGGGGTCTGTTTTGATTGAACTGAGTTCAGCCTTCAGCATGAAGGCCAAAATAGACATTGGACAGAGGCAGTACAGAGCCCGGGGTGGGGGTGGGGGTCCAGCATGAATGCTGGAGAGCTACAGCTTTTGGAGTCCTTGGCATATGTTACTTACCAACACTGCGTTGATGGTCCAAACCTAGGCAGCTAGCACAGAAATCTAGGCAGTGGATTGATCAGAGTGGGAAATCATCACAGGACACAGACCAAATGAGTGGTCAGTGATAAAGAAAGAATGAAGAAATAAAGAAAGAAAGAAAGAAAAGAAGAAAAGAGAAATACATAAAGAAAGAAAGCAATAAGAAAGAAAAGTAAGAAATGAGAAGTCAGGACGGAAATGAAAGAGGGAGGATAGAGAGGAAGAGTTAGAGAAGAGAGAGAGAAGAGAGAGAAAGGGAGGAAGGGAGGGATACTATAGAGGATTTGGGACGTGATGGAGAGAGGGATTGTAAATCATGCCCAAGCAGGTCAACGAGATCATTATTATCTATCGAGACTGACAATAATTTCCCTGTAGTCACATTCCCTAGTGCTTAGTGAGAATTCAAAACACATTTGTTAAACGAATGAGAAAGAGTGGTTACATCAATAAGGAAACAGATTTTTTCCTATAGTATTATGAATGCATGTCCATAATGAGAATTATGAAAGTCAACTGAAGTGTAGAAGAAAATCAACATTTTGGATAAATCTCATATGTAGTTATTGTATACATGAGTACAACATATATGTGCATATCAATGTAAAAATAATCTTAAATTGTAACTAAGAGATGTTGTAGCTTTATTTAAAAAAAAAATAAGGAAAAGTGACCCAATGTCTGATGATATGGAATTGCCATAATAGAACTGAAAAGCTATTTAGGCATTAGGTAACAAAATGTTCAATCCCAATGTAAAAATAATGTGGACTCATTGGTCTTGGACAAGGCCCTGAAGAGCACGAAGCTATCTTTCCTCTAAATCCACCAAGGATGCCTGCTTCTCTGTCCCCAATTAGTCTTGTTTTTTCAACTTGCCATACAACCTTCTTTCAACATTTAAGACTGTAAATTATCCATTAAGGTCTTCAAACAACCATTAGGAACCAGACATGGAGTTTTTTTTGTGCCGTTTAAACAACCATTAGAACCAGACATGGAGTTTTTGTTCGTTTTAAAAAACATGTTCGGAGCATTGATGAGTGTTAAATAAACAGACAGTATAATTAACGGCATGGACTTTCTTCTAGATAGTTCTATAATGTCAACTATATCCTTAGTGACATTTAGGTGCCAACAGAATGGTTATCAGATAGAGTCACTATCTTGTGTATAATGCTACCCATGCAGAACAATCATAGATGCTTCTTAGCTTTCTTTTTTTATTTTTTCGTTATGAGGCTGAAGTGTCAATGTTTGAAGGCTCTCCTTGGCAAGCCCAAACCACCATCGGTTCTGCCCTTGTACTCACACACTGGGACTTCTTAGTTTTCTTAAAACCTAGCACTGACTGAAACGGTGAACTTGCTCGAAACAGTCAACGTCTCTGAGAAGTGTTGAGAGATGGGCAATAAACATGAAAAACAATGTTTGGCAGAATGCAGAGCGCTGAAGGGGAAGTGGGAGGGTAGGGAGGGTGACCAGGTCTATATTTGATTTGTAACATGATCTGTAATAATATTATATATATATAGAGATATATATATAAAACATAAATAAAAAATTTAAACAACAAACAAAAAAACCTAACGCAAAGTCTTGTACTCCAGACAGAGTGAATCAGTTCATTCAAAGGAACCAATCAGCCAATTAAAAACTAAAATTTAGCCGGGTGTGGTGGCGCACACCTTTAATCCTAGCACGTGGAGGCAGAGTCCAGACGAAGCTTTGTGGGTTCAAAGGCCAGTCTGGTCTAAATGGTGAGTTCCAGTACAGCTTGGGGCTACAGGGAGACCCTGTCCCGCCAAAAGAACCAAAAATAAAAATAAAAAATAAAAAGCTAAAACGTGGAGCATATCATAAATCTAACAGAAAAGCATGGACTACATGATAAGTTCCAGTAAGTCAGCCTAGGCGAGATCCGGTACCAAAAATTTAAAAGACAACTATAAACTTTATTGAATTACAACTTCAGCCCTTTTATTTCCTTTACTGCTTTTGGGTCTATTATTAATACTGTTATTATTATTTGCAAATCAGTAGATCATTATTTTCAGTGACAGAGCTAATCTGTTTTTTCACACTGGGATCATCTTTCTGAATTGTGATACAAATTAAGAATAGCATTGGGGTGAAACTGAAAAGTGAACTTGGTGAAAGTGTAGCTTCCTGCGGCCTCCTTTCCTTATAGTTACCTCCTGTAGTCCCTAGTGACAACACAATCCTGGCAAATAGCTGCTTCCTTTTCAGTTAATACATTTAATCCTGCTGAACCTGCCAGGTAAGTATTTTTCAAGTTCATGTATCAGCTGAGGAGGGGAGGTACAGGTGATATGTACGAAATTCAAGCCACGTTTTCAGATGGGATGGTTTCATTAAACTAGCTCAAAATAAGGGGAAAAAAGTAAAAACCAGTAAATCGCCATGTGCTGTTAAGTTTAAGATAATCCTAAAATGGGTAATTTGCAGAGCAGTAGCAAGGACATACACTCTTCGCTCAGGTTTTGTAGGTAATGTTTGCTGTGTAGCTCAGTCTGTCTATTGTCTACTGTCTTTCTCCAGCACGTCCCTCACTGTCGCAGAACCCCAGCTTCTCCCAAGCTATTAACTTCTGATTCTCAGTGTCTTCTCTAAGCAGCAGAGATCTTATTTGTATTATGTGGTATAAACTGCCACATGTGAAGGCTTTTAGGACTTTGTTCCAGGAAACACACAATATGAGTTGGCAGAAGCTGCTTCTGAACTTTGCAAATCAGTGTTAGAGTGCAGAGTTGACACCATGTCTACTAGAATAAGTTCATGATTTAGATAGAATAAGTAACACACACATACACACCACACACGCACACACACACACACACACACATCTTGTAGACATGACCAAAAATCTGAATTACAAATAACATACGGTTTTCAAACCACAATAAGAAACTGCAGTTAGGCAAAATTATAAATTAATGAGGTTTACTATAAAGTGTCATAAAGAGAAATTTTATAATCATGCCATAAATCATGTGTTCAACTATTTATGGATATATATAATTCTGAACATCATCGATAACCTGAATCTAATAATATGAAATGGAACATTACATTAGGAAAAATTATAAAAATATATTAACTTTAGTTGAATATATGTTGACTTTGTTTAAATGTTAAAAGTATAGTTCGAGTTTAATTATACTTTTAGATGAGATTTGTTTGTTCATCATATTAAATAGCCTTGAGAAAATATATTTACCACAACCACAAAGGAAAACATCTAGCAACAGAAAAATGATTTATTTACCTGGATCTTCTATAGTTAAGTTCTTTATTAACCACTGCACAATGTCTGACCCTAGAAAAGGAAAAAAGAAAACACAGGTAGATGTGAACTTTTGGTTTATATAGCTTAACTTTAAATAAATCTTCATCTTTGTTTTCATTTTTAGTAGAATTATTCTATCATTACCATAATCCATTGAAAGATCCTATACAAGTTACCAAAAGTAACAAAAACCAAATGCCAAGTGGTGATACAATTTTTTTGAATAAGCCAGTATAGTTAGTACATTAAAACATTATAACTGGGGCGGGAGAGATAGCCGAGCAGTTAAGAAAGAGCACAAGACCTCTTAGCAGAGGACCCGGGTTCGTCCCCAGCACCCAATGGCGGCTAATAACCGTCTGTACTTCCATTCCAGGAGAACTCAGTTCCGGGGAAATCCGAGACCCTCTTCCGACCCCTGACTTCCCCCGCATTGCATAACACGGGTGCCCAGACCTGCATGCAAACAGTACTTCAGACCATACAAAAATAATAAATAAAAGTAAATAAATAAAATTAAGTTAAAAAAAAAGATAAACATTATACATTACATATGTATATATATATATAGTGTTTTGATTAATTGAAATGGTTCATCCATTGACATTATTGAATGCCATGTTTATGGCACAGGTCTTACTCTAGTGTGAGCAAAACTTTCCAGAAGATTCCATCCTCATATTTGGTTGTTCTTACCTTGTCTTTGTATTTCTGTCAAATCAAATCAACATTGCCTTTGGGTCTTGAACATGCCTGGGGGTTTGATGCTGTCTGACTTTATAGGGTTATTTTTCCTGATTGATTTCAAGATCCTCAAGAGTCACAGACACTAGGAACTTCCTGGCTACAAGTAACTGCACACCCTGGGTCTCCGCTGGAATGCCTCTACTCTTAACACACACTGGAATGTGCCACGTCACAGCTTCCTTAAAGGAAGTTCCTTAAAGCAGAGTATATATTCAGCTCAGATTACTTGAAGCAAAGCAATTGCTTAATAGTAGATGACACATAATACCTAAGTAAAACATATGTCACTTCTTTTTTTTTTTGTTTTAATTGTATTTATTTATTTTATTTTTAACAAATCTAGACCCGTGTTCCGCTCATTCCCAATTCCCCACCCCGTCAGAGCTCGTGCATTCTGCCAAACAAGCTTTCCCTGCCTCTTAGTCTTTCTTCAATATTGTTCCATGGGGACGTTGACTGTTTTGAGCAGAAGTTTCACTGTTTCAGTCAGTTTTGTGCAGTAAAGTTTCTGTTGTTTTGGTTGTTTCCAAAATGCAGTATGTCCAACTGCTTTGTACGAAGCTCAGGGGGGCCGACACAAGAAATACTTACAACTGGTAATTGGCACTAGAAAAATCCATAAATTAGGGATACCATTCGTCTTTGTTTTTTCTGGGACTGTGTTACTTCACTCAGCATGAGGTCCTCTAACGCCAGCCAGTTTCCTGCAAAGCTCGTGATGGTGTCTTTCTTTACTACTGCGCCAGGAGAAACTCCCATTGTGTAGATGTACCAAAATTTCTCTATCCATTTCGTCAGTTTGAGGGGCATTTAGGTTGGTCCAGCTCTTTTGCTATTGTGAAAGCGAGCTGAAATAAACATGGCCGTGCATGTATCCTGTGGTGGCGTAAGTCTTGAGGGTACATGCCCGGAGTGGTATGGCTGGGTCGGGTGGGCAAGTTCATTCCAAGTCGTCCCAGGGGTCTCCACACTGCTTTCCAATAGTGGCTGTACGAGTTTACATTCCCACCAGCATTGGATGAGTTGTTCCCCCTTCCCCACGACCTCTCCAGCACGTGGTATCATTTTGTTTTCTTGATCCCGAGCAGTCTTACTGGAGTAAGATGATATTTAAAAGTGGTTTTGATGCATTTCCTTAATGATTAGTGATGTTGATCAGTTCTTGAGGTGTTTCTCATACATCTCTAATTCCTCGCTTGTGAATCTCTGTTCAGTTCTTTTGCTCCACCTATTTGGAGCGGGTCGTTGTTTTCTTGTTTTCTTTTTCTTTGTTTTTTTTGAGTAGTTTATATATTCTGGAAATCAATGCTTTGTCAATGTATCTGCAGTGAAGTTTCCTCCACTCTGTGGGGAATTTCTCTTCATTTCCTGGATTGTTTCTTTTGATGTACAGAAGCTTTTGAGTTTTGATGAGGTCCCCATTTGTATGGCGACTTAAAAGTCTTGTGCAGCTGCTTCTGATTTAGGAAGTCGTTTCCTACGCCTAGGTCCCTTGTATTCTGCTGCCACAACTTTTTCTTCTATCACCTTCAATTGTGGGGTTTCACGTTGAGGTCTTTAATCCAAATTCGGGAGGTGACTTTTGTACAGGGGAGAGGTATGGGTTTAATTTCCTTCTTCGACAAGTGGTGATCCGTTTGGCCAACAACCACTTTGCTGAAGATGCGGTCCTTTTTCCTCCATTGTGTCTTCCTTGCCCCCTTGTCAAATATGAGATGGCTGAATTTATATGTGGCTCAGATTTGGATCTTCGGTTTTGGTCCATTGGGTCAAACAGTCTGTTTTTTGCCAGTACCAGCTGTTGTTTATGACTATAGCCCTGTAGTATAGTTTTAAAATCTGGTATAGAGATACCTCCCTGTGTAGCTCTTTTTTTTTTTTTTTTTTTTTTTTTTTTTTTTTTTTTTTTTTTTTTCCAAATGAATTTAAGACTTTTGTTTCCAAGCCTGTGAAAGAAACTCTTGGGGATGTGATTGGGATTGCAATTAAATCTATACAGGAGTTTTTGGTAAAATGACCATTTTTACAATGTATAATTTTGCCCAATCCATTGAGCATGGGAGGTTTTTTTCCATCGGTGCTCGTGTCGGCTTCAAGGTCTTCTTTAAGGTTTAAAATTTTTTGTTGTAAGAGATCTTTTGTGTCTTTGGGGGTTTTCCTAGGGAATCGTATTGTGGTGAGGCTATGGTGAGGGGGAAGGTCTCTTTGAATTCGTTCTCCTGTCTCCGGTTGCTTGGGGTTGGTGTAAAGAAAGGCCATGGATTTTCTAAGGTTAATTTTAGCCTGCCACGGTGCCCCCCTGAGATGTTAATCGGTTCTGAGAGATCTCTTTCTGGGAGTTTTGTTTGCATCTCGTAAGTAAACAATCATATCATCAGCAATAGGGATAGGTTGACTTCCCCTTTTCCAAGTAGTACTCCTTTAATATCCTTGTCTTTGCCTTATTGCTCTAGCAAGTTGTTTCAAGCACTATATTGACATATAAGTGGTGATAGGGGAGCCGTGCCGGGTCCGACCGTGAAAGGGAATTTTTCCGTCATTTCCCCATTTTAGGATGATATATGGCTGTGGGTTTCCTGTATAGGGCGTTGATTACATTGGGAATGGTCCCTCCAATCCAATCCTTCTAGGACTTTAAGCATGAAGGGATGCTGGATTTTGTCAAAGGCTTGTTCAGCATCAATTGCGATATGTGTGGTTTTTGTGTTTGATTCCGTTTATGTTTTGATGATGTTTTTATTTGTTTCCGTATTTTGAACTATCCCTGCATTTCTGGTGTGAATCCAACTTGGGCATGAGGGATAATCTTCTGAAATGTGTGTCGGTATGCGATTTGCCAGTATGCTGTTTAAAATTTTGGCATCCGTGGGTCATGAGGGAGATGGGTCTGTAGTGCTCCTTTTTGGTTGTAGCTTTGCCTGGTGTTGGTAATAGAGTGAATGTTGGCTTCATAGAAGGAAGTTGGGAGAGTTCCCTCTGATTGTATAATTCTAAACAGTTTTTTCTATAAAAATGGTTGTAGGTCTTTTTGAAATGTTTTAAATAGATTCTGCTGTGAAACGTCTGGGCCTGGGCTTTTTTTTAGTTTGGGAGCTTCTTATTACATCCTCTATTTCTGTGCTTCATATATGTTGGGTCTGTTTAAGCTGCTGGTCTCCGCTTGGGCAAGCTTTGGTGATTCCCAAATTTCAGATATTCATCCTTCTCTCCTAGGTTTTCAAACTCGGTAGAATGAGGTTTTTTAAGTATTCCCATATAATTTTTCTTGATCTTTTCCTTGTACGTTGTGATATTTCCCTTTTCATCACAATTGTATTGATTTGGAGTTGTTCCGTCTTTCTTTTTGTTAACTGGGCTAGAGGCTAGAGGTCTATCTTGTTATTCTTTCAAAAGAACCAACTTTTGGCTTCATTGATTTTTTTTATGTTTTTTTTTTGTTTTTTTTGTTTTCTATTGACATTGAATTTCTTCTGCTCTGAATTTTTGTTATTTTCTTCCTGTCTGTTTTGCGTTTAGGGTGTCATCTCTGTTGTTGCCGCCTCTCAATGCTTTTAGCTGTAGGGTTAGATCATTCACTTGTGCTTTTCTGTTTTTCTAATGTAAGGCACCCGGGCTATAAATTTCCCTCGTAGAACTGCTGTGTTAAGGTATCCCATAATTTTGTTGTGTTGTTGGTCATTGTCATTCAGATTCCAGGAATGTTTTTAATTTCTTTTATCTCTTTTTTGTTCCCCGTGACACATTCATTAGTCAAGAGTGTGTTGTTTAAGTCTCCATGTGTTCTTGTAGCAGGAGGGCTTGTCCTGGTTTTGATATTGAGGCCCTTCAATTGAAACTGTGGTCTGACAGGAGGCATGAAATTATTTTCAGATCTTTGTGTTGTTTTGTAAGGTTTCGTGTGCTGTGGCCCAGGATGTGGTCGATTTTTGGAAGAATGTTCCGTGGGGGGCTGAGTAGAAAGTGTATTCTCTGGTATTAAGGAGGAAATGTTCGGTAGAGTCTATGAGGTCCATTTGGTGTATCTATCATTCAGGTTCAGATGTCTCTCGGTTATTTTTTTGTCCGGTACCTGTCCAAAGGGATCAGTGGGGTATTGAAATCTCCCACTATGAGGGTTGCGGGGGGTTAGTCCCTGCGACTTGTGGTCCGGGAGAATTGTCTTTATAAAAAAGTTTGGTGCACCAAATTTTGGGGCATATATATTCATAATTGTGAAATCTTCTTGGGGAATTGTTCCTTGATGAAAATGTAATGGCCTTCTGATTTCTCTTACTGATTTGTCTCTTCTGATTTCTTTACTTTGAAGTCTATTGTATCCGATATTAAAATAGCACACCACACCTGCTTTCTTTTTGGGACCATTTGCGTGGAATATTTTTTTTCTATCCTTTCACTTTAAGGGGTGCCTGTCCTTGAAGGTAAGATGTGTTCCTTGCAGACAGCATATCGATGGATTCTGTTTCCTAATCCAGTCCTCCCGTCTATGTCTTTTGATGGGGGGGATCAGCCCATTAATATTTTTAGGTTATGAACTGTAGGTTTGGTGTTGCGTCCTTTGCCTTATTATCCAGCTGCGGTTTTGATTTAGGTTTTCTACGTCTGCGTTATGCTTTTATTGATTTCTTCTCCTTCTAGGTGCCGGGGGTTGGTGCTCCTTTCTTCTGGTCTTTGGATTGCGTCAAGTATTTCTCTGAAGGGTTTGTTTTTCTGGACATGTATCTTTCAAGTTGTTTATGTCATGGAAGATTTTCCTCTCTCCTTCCACTATGATGAACATTTTTTTGCTGGGTATAGTAACCTGGGCTGGAATCCATTGTCCCTCAACACTGGAATGCCTGTTGTTTGCTCCAGGTTCTTCTTGCCTTCAAAAAAAAAAAAATCGTTTTGCTGTGAAGAAGTCCGTTGTTTATTCTGATAGGTTTCCCCTTATAGGTCCTTGTTGTTTTTTTCTCTTGTCGCTTTAAAGATTTTCTCTTTGTTTTGGGTGTCCGCATTTTAACTATGATGTGGCGTGGAGAATTGTCCTTTTCTGATCTTGTCGTTTTTTGGAGTTCTATGTGCGTCTTGTATTGGTATTGAGTTGTCCTTTTTTAGTTTGGGAAGTTTTCATCCATTATTTATGCTTTTGAAGATCTGGTCAATACCTTTTCTCTGGGATTCTTTCTCCTTCCTCTATTCATATATGCGGAGGTTTGATCTTTTCATAGTGTAGCACAGCTCCTGGTTTTTCCATTTTGTGTATTTTGTAAATTTTTTCATAATCTTTCCTTGGGGTTTTTGAGTTGTTCTGTGTGATGTCCTCCAGGTCTGAATTCTTTGTTCTGCTTTCCGCCATTCTGCTTTTGAGGCTTTTTCATTCCTTTCCTCTGTGAAGGATGAGTGTTTGATTTCCTTTTCTTCCTCTTCTGATTTCTTTAGTGTTCTATTTCTTTTTTGAGCTTCTCGATCTCTTTTGTGTAGCTCTTTTTTGGTTTTGCTGGTTTGGTTTCTTTTTCGTTTTCAGCATGTGGGATCTTTTCAGTGTTTCTAACTTCCTTCCGGAGTGTTGTCCTTCTCTCTCTCTCGGTCCTCATCCTCTTTTCTTAGTTTCTTTAATTGTTCTTTATGAGTTTGTAGTTCTTTAAGTATGTTCCCAGTTGTGTTTCCTGCTGATGTCTGTGTCCTGGGGCATCCACGGGGGGATCCCACTGCAGGAGTCATCCATAGGGTTAGTAAAAGCTTGGCGTGGGATTATCCTGCACTTTTTTCCAGTGTAGGTTCTTCTTCGTGATCCTGGCATATGGGCTTCTCCATTGCCTGTATTCCAATGTGATTCTTAAATGCCTCTTCACTGTTTTGAAGGCGGGCGTTGCTTGCCTCCTGCAGATCCTTCTTTCGTAATCTCGTTGCCCCGGGGGGGGGGGGGGGGGGGGGGTGGCGCTTCAGCCCGCGCCCCGGCACCTGCCGCTGGCCTCAAGAGATCTCAAATCTCAGAGTCACACAAGCGTGCCTTTATACGGCTGGGAGGATAACGCCGCCCCCCCAGCCACTAGATCTAATCAAGGCAAAGACCACACCTTTAATCCCACTGGGGGAGAACTCCAACCTCACAGCCACAGAAGGCCAATCAACCAAAGACAGCAGGACCAAACCGTCAGCAATCAGCTCGCCAAGTCCCCCAGTTCCTACCTGTCTTCCCCTCTTCCTGCCGCTGGCTCAAGAGATCTCAAAATCTCAAGATGCACACAAGCGTGCCTTTAATAACCGCTGGACCGGCTGGGAGGATAACTCCGCCCCCTCACCACTAGATCTAATCAAGCCAAGACACACCTTTAATCCCGGCTTGGGGGATAACTCCAACCTCCAGCCACAAAGGCCAATCAAACCAAAGACAGCAGCCCCAAACGATCAGGAGTCAGCTCGCCAAGGCACCCCGTTCCTACCTGTCTTCCCCTCTTCCTGCCGCTGGCTCAAGAGATCTCAAATCTCAATAGTCACACAATCGTGCCTTTAATAACCGGCTGGGAGGATACTCCGCCCCCACAGCCACTAGATCTAATCCAGCCAAAGACCACACCTTTATCCAAGCTGGGGGGATAACTCCAACCTCACAGCCACAAGGCCAATCAAACCAAAGAAAGCAGGACCAAACGATCAGCAACAAGCTCGCCAAGGCACCCAGTTTCTACCTGTCTTCCCCTTTCCTGCCGCTGGGCTCAAGAGGATCTCAAATCTCAAGAGTCACACAAGCCGGCCTTAATACCTGCTTGGAGGATAACTCTGCCCCCCCAGCCACTAGATCTAATCAAGCCAAAGACCAACACCTTTAATCCCAGCTGGGGGGATTACTCCAACCTCACAGCCACAGTGGCCAATCAAACCAAAGACAAGCAGGACCAAACGATCAGCAATCCACTCGCCAAGGCACCCAGTTCCTACCTGTCTTCCACTCGCCTTCCTTGCCGCTGGGCTCAAGAGATCTACAATCTCAACAGAGTCACACAAGCGTGCCCTTTAATACCGGCTGGGAGGAGAACTCCGCCCCGCAGCCACTAGATCTAATCAAGCCAAAGACCACACCTTTAAATCCCAGCTGGGGGGATAACTCCAACCTCAACAGCCACAAAAGGCCAATCAAACCAAAGACAGCAGGACAAAACGATCAGCAATCAGCTCGCCAATGCACCCAGTTCCCACCTGTCGTCCCCTTTTCCTGCCGCTGGGCTCAAGAGATCTCAAATCTCAAGAGTCACACAAGCCCCCGTGGCACTTTTATACCGGCTGGGAGGACAAATCCACCCCCACAGCCACAATCTAATCAACCAAAGACCGCACCGTTAATCCCAGCTGGGGGATAACTCCAACCTCACAGCCATAAAGGCCAATCAAACCAAGACAGCAGGACCAAACGATCAGCAAGTCAGCTCGCCAAGGCACCCAGTTCATACCTACATGTCCGTCCTCTCTTCCTGCCGCTGTGCTCAAGAGATCTCAAATCTAGAGGCCACACAAGCGTGCCTTTATACCGGCTGGGGAGGATAACTCCGCCCCCAACAGCCACTAGATATAATCAATCCAAAAGAACACACCTTTAATCCCAGCTGGGGGATAACTTCCAACCTCACAGCCACAAAGGGCCAATCAAACCAAAGACAGCAGGACCAAACGTCCAGCAATCAGCTCGCCAAGGCACCCGTTTCCTACCTGTCCGTCCTCTTCCTGCTGCTGGGCTCCAGAGATCTCAAATCTCAAGAGTCACATCACACAAGCGTGCCTTTAATCTTTAATACGGCTGGGAGGATAACTCCGCCCCCACAGCCACTAGAGCTAATCAAGCCAAAGACCACACCTTTATCCCAGCTGGGGGGATAATCCCAACCTCACAGCCACAAAGGCAAATCAAACCAAAGACCACAGGACCAAACGATCAGCAATCCAATCAGCTCGCCAAGGCCCAGTTCCTACCTGTCTCTCCCTCTTTCCTGCCGCTGGGCTCAAGAGATCTCCAAAAAAATCTAAAGAGTCACACAAGCGTGCCGTTAATACCGGCTGGGAGGATAACTCCGCCCCACAGCCACAGATCTAATCAAGCCAAAGACCTCTCCTTTAATCCCAGCTGGGGGGATAACTCCAAGCACACAGCCACAAAGGCCAAACAAAACAAAGACAGCAGGACCAAACGATCAACCATCAGCTGCCCAAGGCACCCAGTTCCTACATGGTCTTCCCCTCTTCCTGCGCTGGGGCTCAATAGATCTCAATCTCAAGAGTCCACACAAGCGTGCCTTTAGACCGGCTGGGAGGATACTCCGCCCCCCCAGCCACTAGATCTAATCAAGCAAAAAACCACACCTTTAAATCCCCACTGGGGGGATAACTCCAACGCCACAGCCACAAAGGCCAATCAACCAAAAACAGCAGGACGAAAGGATCAACAATCAGCTCGCCAAGCCACACAGTTCCTACCTGTCCGTCCACCTCTTCCTGCCCGCTGGGCTCAAGAATCTCAAATCTCAAGAGTCACACAAGCGTGCACTTAATACCGGCTGGGAGGATACATCCGCCCCCACAGCCATAGAACTAAAAGTAAACATCACCAAGCCAAAAACCACACCTTTAATCCCAGCTGGGGGATAACTCCACCTTCACGCCAACAAAGGCCCATCAAACCAAAGACAGCAGGACCAAACGTCCAGCAATGCGCTCGCCAAGGCACCCAGTTCCTACCTTCTTCCCCTCTTCCTGCCGCTGGGCTCAGAGATCTAAAATCTGAAGAGTCACACAAGCGTGCCTTTATTACCGGCTGGGAGGATAACTCCGCGCCCCCACAGCCCTAGATCTATAATCAAGAACAAACCACACCTTTAATCCCAGCTGGGGGGATAAATCCAACCTCACAGCCACAAAGGCAAATCAAACCAAACACAGCAGGACCAATAACGATCAGCAATCCGCTCGCCAAGGCAACCAGTTCCTACCTATCTTCCCCTCGTTCCCCTCTTCCTGCCGCTGGCTCAAGAGATCTCAAATCTCCAGAGGCACACAAGCGTGCCTGTAAATACCCGGCTGGGAGGATAAATCAAACTCCCGCCCCCACAGCCACTGATCTAATCAAGCCAAAGACCACACCTTTAAAATCCCAGCTGGGGGGGATAACCCCAACCTCACAGCCACAAAGGCCAATCAAACCAAAGACAAACAGGACAAAACGATCAGCAATCAGCTCGCCAAGGCACCCCAGTCCCTACCTGTCTCCCCATCTCTCCTGCCGCGGGCCTCAAGAGATCTCAAATCCTCAAGAGTCACACAAGCGTGCCTTTAATACCGGCTGGGGGGAGAACTCCGCCCCCACAGCCACTAGATCTAATCAAGCAAAAGACCGCACCTTTAATCCAAGCTGGGGGATAACTCCAACCTCACAGCAACAAGGGCCAATCAAACCAAAGACAGCAGACCAAACGATCAGCAATCAGCTCGCCAAGGCACCCAGTTCCTACCTGTCTTCCCCGTGCTGTGCGCGTGCGTCGGTGGGCTCAAGAGATCTCAAACTCAAGAGTCCACACAAGCGTGCCTTTATTACCGGCTGGAGGATAACTCCGCCCCCACAGCCACTAGATCCTATCAAGCCAAAGACCACAACCTTTTAATACCAGCTGGGGGGATAACTCCAACCTCACAGCCACAAAGGCCAATCAAACCAAAGAACGCAGGACCAAACGATCAGCAATCAGCTCGCCAAGGCACCCAGTTTTCCTACCTGTCTTCCCCTCGTCCTGCCGCTGGGCTCAAGAGATCTCAAAATCTCAAGAGTCACACAAGCCGTGCCTTTAATACCGGATGGGAGAATAAAATTAACTCCGCCCCCACAGCCACTAGATCTAATCAAGCCAAAGAACCACACCTTTAATCAGCTGGGGGATAACCCAAACCTCACAGCCACAAAGGCCATCCAAACCAAAACAAGCAGGACCAAACGTCAGCACACAGCTCGCCAAGAGGCACCCAGTTCCCTACCCGGTCCCTTCCCATCTCCTGGCCGCTGGGCTCAGAGATCTCAATCAAGAGTCACACAGCGTGCCTTTAATACCGGCAGGGAGGATAACTCAACTCTGCCCCCACAGGCACTAGATCTAATCAAGCAAAGACAGCACAACCTTTAATCCCAGCTGGGGGGATAAACTCCAACCTCACAGCCCCAACAAAGGCCAATCAAACCAAAGACAAGCGGACAAACGATCAGCAATCACTCGCCAAGGCAAACCGTTCCTACCTGTCTCTTCCCCTCTTCTTTCCTGCCGCTGGGCTTCAGGAGATCTCAAATCTCAACAGGCACACAAGCGTGCCTTTAATAACCAACCGGCTGGGAGGATAACTCCGCCCCCACAGCCACTATATCTAATCAAGGCCAAAGACCACACCTTTAAATCCCAGCTGGGGGGATAACTCCAACCTCACAGCCACAAAGGCCCAATACAAAACCAAAGACAGCAGGACCAAACAATCAGCAATCAGCTCGCCAAGCACCCAGTTCCTAACTTTCTTCCCCTCTTCCTGCCGCTGGCTCAAGAGATCTCAAATCTCAGAGTCACACAAGCGGGCCTTTAATACCGGCTGGGAGATAATCCGCCCCCACAGCCACTAGATCTAATCAAGCCAAAGACCACACCTTTAATAACAGCTGGGGGATACCCACCGCACAGCCACAAAGGCTAATCAAACCAAGACAGCAGGACCAAACGATCAGCAATCATCTCGCCAAGGCACCCAGTTTCCTACCTGTCTTCCCCTCTTCCTGCCGCTGGCTCAAGAGATCTCAAATCTCAAGAGTCACACAAGGCGTCCTTTAATACCTGCTGGGAGGGATAACTCCGCCCCCACAGCACTAGATCTAATCAAGCCAAAGACCACAACTTTAATCCCAGCGGGGGGGGATAACCCAACCTCACAGCCCACAAAGGCCATCACCAAAAACACAGCAGGACCCAACGATCAGCAATCAGCTCGCCAGGCACCCAGTTTTCCTACCTGGCTTCCCCTCGTCCTGCCGCTTGGCTCAAGAGATCTCAATTCTCAAGAGTCACACAAGCCGTGCCTTTAATAACGGCTTGGGAGGATAACTCCGCCCCCCACCGCCACTAGAATCTAATCAAGCCAAAGAACCACACCTTTAATCCCAGCTGGGGGGGGATAACTCCAACCTCACAGCCACAAGGCCAATCAAACCAAAGACAGCAGGACCAAACGATCAGCATTCAGCTCGCCAGGCACCCAGTTCCTACCCGCCTCCCCCTCTTCCTGCCGCCTGGCTCAGGAGATATCTCAAAGGCAAGATCCACAAGCGTGCCTTTAATAACCGCTGGGAGGATAACTCCGCCACCACAGCCACTAGATCTAATCAAGCAAAGACCCACGAGCCTTTAATCCCAGCTGGGGGGATAACTCCAACCTCACAGCCACAAAGGCCCAATCAAACAAAACCAAAGACACAGGACCAAACGACAAGCAATCAGCTCGCCAAGGCACCAGTTCCTACCTGTCTTCCCCTCTCTCTGCCGCTGGGCTCAAGAGATCTCAAAGCTCAAGGTCACACAAGCGTGCCTTTAATAACCGGCTGGGAGGATAACTCCGACCTCCACAGCCACTAGATCTATCAAGCCAAAGACCCACCTTTAATCCCAGACTGGGGAGGATACTCCGCCAACCTCACAGCCACAAAGCCAATCAAACCAAAGGACAAGCAGGACCAAACGAGCAGCAAATCAGCTCGCCACGGCACCCAGTGTCCTACCTGTCTTCCCCTCTTCCTGCCGCTTGGCTCAAGAGAATGCTCCAAATCTCAAGAGTCACACCACAAGCGTGCCTTTAATACCGGCTTGGGAGGATAACGCCGCCCCAACAGCCACTAGATCTAATCATGCCAAAGACCACACCTTTAATCCAGCTGGGGATAACTCCAACCGCACAGCCACAAAGGCCAATCAAACCAAGACAGCAGGACCAAACCATCAGCAATCAGCTCGCCAGGGCACGCAGTTCCTACCTGTCTTCCCGCTCTTCCTGCAGCTGGGCTCAAGAGATCTCAAATCTCAGAGTCACACAAGCGTGCCTTTAATCCGGGCTGGGAGGATAACACCTCCGCCCCACAGCCACTAGATCTAATCAAGCCAAAGACACACCTTTAATCCCAGCTGGGGGGATAACTCCAACAGCACAGCCACAAAGGCCAATCAAAACAAAGACAGCAGGACCAAACGATCAGCAATCAGCTCTCGCCAAGGCACCCAGTTCTACCTGTCTCCCTACAATTCACGTGTGCCACTAGGGTCAGGAGATATCAAATCTCAAGAGTCACAAGCGTGCCTTTAATACAGGCTGGGGAGGATAACTCCGCCCCACAGCCACTAGATCTAATCAAGCCAAAGACCACAACACACCTTTAATCCGGGGGGGATAACTCCAACATCACAGCCACAAAGGCCAATCAAACCAAGACAACAGGACCAAACGATCAGCAACAGCTCGCCAAAGGCACCCAGTTTCCTACCTGTCTTCCCTCTTCCTGCCCTGGGGCTCAATAAAATAGATAAAATCTCAAAATCTCAAGAGTCACACAAGCGTGCCTTAATACCGGCTGGGAGGAAAACTCGGCGAGCCCACCCAGCCACTAGATCTAATCAAGCCAAAGACCATACCTTTAACCTTTAATCCCAGCTGGGGGATAACTCCAACCCCAAAGCCACAAACGCCAATCAAGACAAAGACAGCAGGACCAAACAACCAGCAATCAGCTCGCCAAAGCACCCAGATCCTACCTGCCTCCCCTTTCCTGCGCTGGGCGCAAAGACTGAGACAATCAAAACAATGCATCAGAGTAGCACATCAAGCGTGCCTTAATACCGCTGGGAGGAATAAAACTCCGCCCCCAACAACAGCCACGATAGATCTAATCGAGCCAAAAGACCACACATTTAATCCCAGCTGGGGGGATAACTCCAACCTCACAGCCACAAGGCCAATCAAACCAAAGACAAGCAGGACCAAAAGATCAGCAATCAGCTCGCCAAGGCAACCCAGTTCCGACCTGTCTTCCCATTCTCCTCTTCCTGCCGCTGGGCTCCAGAGATCACGCAAATCTCAAGAGTCACCAAAGCGTGCCTTTAATACCGGCTGGGAGGATAACTCAAAACTCCGCCCCCACAGCCACTAGATAGATCTAATCAAGCCAAAGCCACACCTTTAATCCAGCTGGGGGGATAACTCCAACCTCACTCACAGCCACAGAGGCCAATCAAAACAAAGACAGCAGGACCAAACGGTCAGCAGTCAGCTCGCCAAGGCACCCAGTTTCTACCTATCTTCCCCTCTTGTCCTGTGGGAAGCTGCCGCTGGGTTCAAGAGATCTCAAATCTCAAGAGTCACAAAAGCGTGCCTTTAATAACGGCTGGAGGATACTTCCGCCCCCACAGCCAACTAGATCTAATCAAGCCAAATACCACACCTTTAATCCCAGCTAGGGGGGATAAACTCCAACCTCACAGCCACAAAGGCAATCAAACCAAAGACAGCAAGACCAAACGATCAGCAATCAGCTCGCCAAGGCACCCAGTTCCTACCTTTCTTCCCCTCTTCCCTGCCAGCTGGCTCAAGAGATCGCAAATCTCAAGAGTCAAACAAGCGTGGCTGTAATACCGGCTGGGAGGATAACTCCGCCCCCACAAGCCAACTAAATCTAATCAAAGCCAAAGACCACCTGTAATCCCAGCGGGGGGGATAACTCCCAACCTCCAAGCCACAAAGGCCAATCAAACCAAAGACAGCAGGACCAAACGATCAGCAATCAGCTCGCCAAGGCACCGTTCCTACCTGTCTTCCCTCTTCCTGCCGCTGGGCTCAGGAGATCTAAAATCTCAAGAGCCACACAAACGTGCCTTTAATACCCCGGCGGGGGAGTATAACTCCGTCCCCACAGCCACTGGATCTAGTCAAGCCAAAGACCACACTTTAATTCCCAAGCTGGGGGGATAACTCCAACCTCACAACAACCTCACAGCCACAAAGGCCAATCAAACCAAAGACAGCAGGACCAAACGATCAGCAATCAGCTCGCCAAGGCACCCAGTTCCTACCTGTCTTCCCCTCTTCCTGCCGCTGGGCTCAAGAGATCTCAAATCCCATATTTCACTTCTTAAAGAGATGTGTAAGTAACTACAGAAAACTCTATAGACCTAGATATTAAAGACTGTATTTTTATTTATAAAAGATAGAAAATATTTATTGTTTACGATCTATATATTAAGTTACTGGAACACAAACTTGAATGTAGTAAGAGAAGTCACGATTTTAGCAGATCTAGAATTCCAGGCTAAAGAATCTGTATTTGTGTTCCCTATAAATAAGGCAGAGAAAGAAACACACAAGGTTTTTGAGCAGATGAAGAATACAATCTAAGTGACTTTAAGACATTCAAATGCAAATGCCTTAAGGTAATCAAGAAAGAAGCCAAAGACTTCTACAACAAAAGTTTTTAAACCTTAAAGAAGGAGATTGAAAATGATACCAAAAGATGGAACGACCTCCCATGCTCATGGATTGGAAAAATTAATATAGTAAAATTGTCCATTCTACCCAAATTAGTATACAGATTCAATGCAATCCCAATTAAAATCCCCATGAGCTTTTTCAAAGACTTGGAAGAAAAAAAAATCCTTAAATTCATATAGAAAAACAAAAGGCCCTGAATAGCTAAAGCAACCCTGAGTGAAAAGTGCAATACTGGGGGGATTACATTACCAGACTTCAAGCTATATTACAGGGCTATAGTCATAAAGACAGCCTGGTACTGGCAAAACCATACAAAACAAAACAAAACAGACAAAAATTGAACAAAATTGAAGATCCAACTTGAGCTCATATAACTTCAGCCACCTCATATTTGACAAAGGGGCCAAAAAAGCTCAATGGAGGAAAGATAGCATCTTCAGCAAATGGTGTTGGCAAAACTGGATCAACATTTGTAGAACAAAATTAAACCCCTTCCTCTCCCCCTGTACAAAAATAAACTCCAAGTGGATCAAAGATCTCAACTTGATACCCAAAACCCTGAAGGTGATAGAAGAAAAAGTTGGCAGCATCCTACATGACATAGGCATAGGAAAAGACTTTTTTTGTCTTGTCTTTTGAAGACAGGGTCTCCCTGTAGCCCCAGGTGTCCTGGAACTCACTCTGTAGACCAGGCTGGCCTTGAACTCACAAAGATCTGCCTGCCTCTGCCTCCCAAGTGCTAGGATTAAAGGCGTGCATGTGGCTAGGAAAAGACTTTCTTTTTTTAATTTTTTTAAAATTTTATTTATTTTTGTATGTGTATGAATGTACTGTCTGCATGTAGGTTTGTGCACCCGTGTCATGCAATGCCGCGGAGGTCAGAAGTGTCTTGGATTCCCCTGGAACTGGAGTTCTCCTGGAATTAGAGTTACAGATGGCTCTTAGCCACCATGTGGGTGCTGGGGATCGAACCTGGGTCCTCTGCAAGAGCATTCAGTGCTCTTAACTGCTAGGCTATCTCTCCAGACCCAGGAAAAGACTTTCTAGATCAAAACAGCAGTTGCACAGAAAATAAGAATAACAGCTGACAAGTGGGACCTCATCAAACTCAAAAGCTTTTGTATAGCTAAAGAAACAAGGAAGTGAAGAAAACCCACAGAGTGGGAGGAAACCTTCACCACTGTTATATGTAACAGAGCATTAATATCCAGAATCTATAAACTACTTAAAAAATAAAGAAGTAAGAAAACAAATAACCTACTCAAAAGATGGAACACAGAGATGAACAGAGACTTCACTAGTAAGGAAGTAAAGATGGCTGAGAAACATCTTAAAAACTGTTCAACATCATCAATAATTAAGGAAATGCAAATTAAAAACACACTAAGGTATCATCTTACTCCAATAAGACTAGCCAAGATCAAGAAAACAAAAGACACCAAATGCTGGAGAGGTTGTGGGGAAAAGGGAACACTCGTCCACTGCTGGTGGAAATGTAAGCTGGTACAACCACTGTGGAAAGCAGTGTGGAGAACCCTTAAAAGACTCAAAATGAGCCTTCCACCTGACTCAGCCATACCACTCCTGGGTATATACCCACAAGACACATCCTACCACAAAGATACATGCACAGCTATGTTTATTGCAGCAAAGAGCTGGAACTAACCCAAATGCCCCTCAACTGATGACTGGATAACAAAAATGTGGTACATCTACCATGTTCTATGCAGCGATGTAGTCTGGACACTCATTTGATCAACTTGATTGAACAAACAACATGTCACCCCCCCACTGGATGGTGGGGCTGTGGGGGTTTGGACACAACAGCCTGTAGATTGGTTTTGCACAAAGGATGCTTGTACTCATGGATTATCACTTATAGCTAAAAAATGAAAAAAAAAACTGAGAGAAAGATGCAGGACAGTTATGGCAGAATGCATGATNTTATGGTCTTTTTCAGTTAAATTTGTATCAGGCATGCCATTCATGGGAGATTGGGATATATATATATATATATATATATATATATATATATAGTCTCACATCACTTCTATCTATAGATATGGCCAGTTGACTCATTCAGAATATTTTTTTCTCAATTCCCTTCAATATTATTCTTTTACTTAAAAAACTAATAAGAGGGGCTGGAGAGTTGGCCTAGTGGTTAAGAGCACTGACCGCTCTTACAGAGGACCCGGGTTCGATCCCCAGCACCCACATGGTGGCCAAGAACCTTCCGAAACTCCAATTCCAGGAGAACTCCAGTTCCAGGGGAATCCAAGACCCTCTTCTGACCTCCGCGGCATTGCATGACACGGGTGCACAAACCTACATGCAGACAGTACATTCATATGCATACAAAAATAAATAAAAAGTAAAAAAAAAAAAAGTAAAAAAAATGTGAATCTCTAAATGTGTTTTGGAATTAACCTATAGTTTATTTTCAGAATTTGCAATTTTGATTTATGCGTGGAGTGTATATATGCATATTTTGGAATAATATTAAAATTAAAGAGAACAAAAAATGAGAGAGAAAAACCTATTCAAAGAACTGACCAAAACAGGAAACTTCTGCATCAAAAAGGTTATAAGACTGAGAAAAAGATGTAAGACAGGATTTAACATGTACGACAGAATCCATGAGCTCTGGCAGGGGGTGGGGGGACGTAAGGGGTGGGCAAGGATGGGTTAATGAGTCTCAATTTGAATAAGAAATGTTGTATGAAATGCACTCAATAAAAATTAACTTAAATAAAGATGAAAAAATGTCCCAAGTGGGGGCTAAAGAAATAGCTCAGCAGTTAAGACCACTGATTGCTCTTGCAGAGGACCAGGGTTCAATTCCCAGCACCCACATGGCAACTAACAACTCTCAGTAACTCCAATTCCAAGGGATCCAATGCCTTCTTCTGAGTTCTGCCAGCATTGCATAGCCGGGTGCACTTACACACATGCAGGCAATACACTCATATGCATAAAATAATAAATAAATAGTAAATAATAAATTATATATATATTTCCCAAGTGGAGAATATATTTCTTGTTTTTTCTTTTCTTTAATACATTGTTTTTATACAGCGATTATTTCAAATCAGAATGTTAAATAAGCAATGCCGCATGCTTTAGGCCTAAGCATGTGTAATTTTTATGTTTAATCTCCTTTCCCACCTATAAATCTGTAAATTTTGAGACTCTCAAAAACAAGATTATAGGCCTTGGTTTTCAGCCTGAATATATTCCTAAGCTTCCTTGTCAACTATTATAGTAAAGATCCCTTTGACCCTTGAGATCCATGGGCTTCTTGTTTACTTGTCAGCCTGCAATCCTGTCCAGTACTTCAAGACACATTCCTATGACCTCAATGATGAGGGGCCTGGGAAGGGAGGAGAGAGCATTTAGAAACCTTTTGAACAATGTAATATTGAAAGCTATCAGTATCATCTATATGGCTGTTCAGACACTTGCATGTGACTCTCTTGAAAATGATTCACCCATGCCTTGGATGAGTGAGCCTGCCTCCCTCTCTGTCTCCTTCTTTCCCTTAACACCTATGCTTAAATTTATGTTCAAACCCTTTTATTATTTGTATTTATTTTACATGAGTGAGCATTTTACCTTCATGCATATAAGTGTACTATGGGTACCCAATGCCCAGGGTGGCCAGAAGAGGGTGCGGTGTCAGATTATCTGGAAATGAAGTTGCAGATGCTTGTTAGGCTCCATGTGTGTGCTGGGAACTATAGCTGGGTCCTCTGCAAGAACAGCCAGCCCTCTTAACTGCTGAGCCATCTCTCCAGCTCCCTTCAACCTTTTCTTAATAAACTCTGCTAAGGGCCAGGCATGGTGGTGTACACCTTTCATTTTGACACACAATAGGCAGATACAAGGCAAATCTCTGTGAGACTGAGTCCAACCTGGTCTACAATAGTGGGTTCTAGGTCAGCTGGGGCTGCAGGGAGACTCTATCTTCAAAAACAAAACAAATAACGGACAAATCCCCAAAACCAATTTTGCTTCATACTGACTCAACCTGAAATACCTTTCCATGGAAAAGACAGGAATCTCAGCTTAACTTGTTAGAGGGCTCTGAAAAGAACTCCCAGGCTGGTGCTCTGAGCAGATGAAGCTGTGAGTTCTGCTCTCGCTGCTCCTGAACAAGGGACGTGATTTCAAAGTAGGTCAGTGTACAGATGAATTCGAACAGAACTGGAGACTTGTTTCTGACTTTAGGACTAATTAGACATGTAAGTGGCCAGTAGGAAAGATTCAAAGAGAAAGAAAAAATTCAGGCCCAGGAGCATAGGTAGAAAGGACGGTGGGAAACAGGAACAGAAACAGGAGATCCTGGCTGAGGAGCTGATTTGCTGGAGACATTGATATATATATATTTAAAGGTGGTTTATAGTATAACTCCTTGTACGTTGTTATGTATGCACAGTAAAATAGGTGTTCATGAGTGTTCAACTGTATGTGCTAGTCATGTTCCACTGTGAACAGGATCTCATTTCAACCACTCCTAGGTCCTGGATAAAGTGACTCACTACCTATTAGAAAGATGGAAAATTATTAACACTTGCAAAAACCCTGTAGCTTCTTGGATTAATATAAGTAAAAATTAAGGTCAAAATAAACTGATTATCTCACTGGACAATCAAATCCTAAAGTTGTAGAAACATTCATTCCCACACAATGTCAATGCGACTCAAGCCCAGAGCCTGTGCAGATTAGGCTAGCCCCCTACCACAGAGCTTCATCTCCAGCTCTCCAGCCTTTATTTGTTGATTGTTTACAACAGATCGTGCTATGTATCTCAGGAAGCATGGAACCCTTCATTCTCCTGCCTCCACCTCCAGAGTTCTGGGATTAGAAGCATGTGCCAACAAACCTGGCCCAATGTCAACCTCAATATCCATGCACTTAAAAATAAATTTGAATGCTGAGTGTAATTCATACTTTGTTGTGGCCATCCTTTTTTACAGCTGCCCTTGACTTAAATGTGTTTGAAAGATCCATTCATGGAAGTCTCAGAAACAGTCCTTTTAAACATCTATGAGAGCAAGAAGAGGTTCATTCTCAAGCGGGGAGACTAGGAGCTGGGCCTGTAGAAAGTAAAGAAACTAAAAAACATTTAAAAATCTGTGTTTAAACAAAGGGAGAAGAATGCAGGTATTACAGTGCTGTGTTCACCATTATATCTTCTTGTTAGCAATTAAGTTTGTTCTTTAACATTTTCATACATGTAATGAAATGCATCACCGCTTACAACTAACAATGCTTCTTCCTTCCTACAAATCCATTTCCCACATTCGTATCATTTTTTTTAGAATTTTTTTTAGAATTTCTTTATTTATGTGTGTGAAATTGTCTGCATGGAGGTTTGTGCACCCATGTATCTTTTTGAGCTAGAAACATACTCTTATTTTAAAAAACAAAAGAGGAAACACTTTTTCAAGTACACATATAGCATTACTTGACAAAATAAAATCCTGCACCCAAATCTTATGCCCTACCTCGAGGCATACATTCAGTTTTCACACCGGAGCATCTGTCTGTGGCCTATGGAATTAGCAGCCATGGCTTGAGCTGAATATCAGTCCTAGGACTATCTTTTGGTAAAGATTGTGAAATCTACTTCAAATTGATTTTAAAGAAAGATTTTTTTAAATGATCCCTTCACTTTGCCCCCCAAAGAAAGACTATTAGGTTGTGTTAAAGTCAAATGGTAGGAAAATGTTTTACTTGAACTAATTTTGGGTACTTCTGTCATGGATGTATTTTCAGTTTGTCTGAGTCAATCTAAACCAAATCTCAGTGTCTTCTACCAAGTGGTGAAGTCCTCCACTGTGCGATGACTCGAATGCATTTTTATGGTTTTATATGGAAATGTTATGAACTTTTTAAAATTGTGAACTGCACATCAAAGCTCTCTGTACTTACCCAGTCTACATCTAGGCTGGTGAAACCTGCCCCCCACTGAGAGACACAGAAAGAGAGAGAATTCCAACATCTAATGGAACCCTAAGATAGAGAGAAGTGTACTTCCCTCTCAGAGTCTTCTTGAGAAGTGTCAAGTAAATTTATAAGGCAACATTTCAGCCAGGAGAGCTATAGGAAGGAAGGTTACCTTTCTAGCAATTTCCCTGAAATATGTTCAATCAGCAAATCAGTAGCTCTGCTAAATTTTTACATCCAGGTTGGAATGCCAGGCCAGGGTATCTCTGAGGTTCTTCTAGCTTAATTGTGGAGACCTCAAGGGAATGTATAAGGATTTCTTAAAGCTGTTTCTTGGACGCTGCCATCTTGTAGTTGTGAGTTCTTAGAGCCATGTGTTACTTTCAAAGCTACAGGGGTGTGCTCCTTCTACTTCTTGCAAGCAGAAGAGATTTTAAGAGGGTGTGACCCAAAGATGTGATTTGAAATGAAAGTGAGAAAAATCAAACAAACACATTTTTTCTTTATTGTTTATAGTGCTTGTACCATGTGTACGTAGATTGGGAATGTCATGGGAATAACAGACAGGTATGTGAACCCTTAATTCCTAGTCTGTGACGGAGTCTTTCCTTCCTGTCCACAGCACATGGAAGGTGTCCATTCCTCATCTTCTGACTCTTACTGCAAGTATAAAACTTGTCAGGTGTGGAATGATGCCGTGGCTCCACCACCAAGGTCAAAGCAGCCATTACTCAGTATCTCACATAAGCCAATCTCCATAAACCTTGAGTCTCGTGACTTTGGGAAAATTTTTGGACCCTGGACCACTCTAGCCACTGATAAAGGCTTCGATGTGTCTCTGACTGGGGGCAGACTGGCTTTTCTCAGTCAGTTCTATCCTGCTTTTGGCCATACTCCCTCATCTCAATCTTCTCTTTACCTCACCCTGGTCTTGAAAGAAAAAAAAAAATCACCTCTATTAAAATGTCTTGCTTCAGTTTCCATTGCTATTACTACGATCACGGCTGTTCTCTATTCCCCTTTATTAACACTGCTTCTTCATTCCATGACTCTCTGCTTCTCTTCAGCTACGGGTGACATACAGGTCAGGTAGCTTCTCCAGGAAGACTCTTGTCTCATGAGCCCTGTGCTTTTCTGGGTAAGGCATTTCTGTACCGTGTTCTGTTAACACCTCATGATCCTTGTGCTCTCCTAATCATTCCATCATTCTTTCTATTTCCTTCTGTCCTCCTTTTGTACTAACAGTCTATGGAAGGCTGTGCATGTGTTTAATCATCTCTGGATCCTAAACACTGGCACATATGCCTGACATATTAAAAATAACAGGTACCTGGGAAAGAAGATGCCCTGCCCTACATCCTACTGTAAAACAGTTGCCAAAGGATGGCATTCCTCATACAAAGAACATTTTACTGGTATGCCATTCTCAGGTAGATAACAATCTTGTACCCTCACCCATGCAGTGCACTGGACTGGTGAGGAACGGCTGCAGCTCTGCCCCACTGCAGTAGCAAAAACTGCACTAGGCTCTGTCCTAACCCTGTCTATATCACACTGTGTGTCTTCTCGGTGTACATTGATTAATGTACACCCCGAGGGCCAAGTATCCGCTACAGCTAGCCACCGAATGAAATGGAATTAGAAGGTCACAAAACATTAAATATTCATTCAAAAGGAAAATGCTGCACAATTTTCATGAATACGATAAAATAGGACTTTGTAAGCAAGAAAGATGTTACAAATTAGACTTGCGTCTTTTACAAAATTAACTATTTTCATAATTTCTGCCATCCTTAAGGAAAATTCTGACTCACTCATAACCCAAGGGTCTCAAATCATTTGTTTAGTTTGATTTTTTTGTTTGTTTTGTTTTGTTTCTGTAATGTGTATGAGTGCTTTGCCTGCATGGGTTTAAGTGTAGCCATATCATGTAAGGCCTGCAGAAGCTAGACATTCCCCTGAACTGGAGTTACAAGATGGTTGTTCACTACCATGTGGGTGATGGCAACCAATCCAGGGTCCTCTGCAAGAGCAACCAGTGTTCTTACCTACGGGACTATCTCTCCATCCCCATCTGTTTATGTTTAATTTTTTTTTTTTTTATTTCCGTATGTGTATGAATGTATTGTTTGCATGCAAGTCTGTGCACCCGTGACGTGCAATGCCGCGGAGGTCAGAAGAGGGCATCGGACTCCCCTGGAACTGAAGTTCTCCTGGAATTGGAGTTTCAGACGGCTCTCGGCCGCCATGCGGGTGCTGGGGATCGAACCCGGGTCCTCTGCAAGAGCGGTCGGCGCTCTTAACCGCTAGGCCATCGCTCCAGCCCCATCTGTTTATGTTTAAAAGACACACAGATGTTTACAATGTTTTTCATTGGGGAAAATGAATTGGTTCTTTGCACTGCCCAAATACTTCATCTTGTTTTAAAACAAAGCTTCACCACATAGTCCAGACCAGGCTGGCCTTGAACTCACAGAGATCCACCTGCCTCTGCCTCCCAAGTGCTAGGATTAAAGTCATGCACCACCACGCCCAGCCAGACTGACCTTTAACTTGCCATTTAAGCCCAAGCTGATCTTGAACTCATAACTCTACTGATTTGTATTCTAAATGCTGAGATAACAAGTGTGAATCATCACACCTGGCTTTTAATGCTTTTTAATGCTTATAAAACTTTAAAACCACAGATGTAAGCAATATAATTTTTTTTAATTTAAAATACACTGTGAGAAAAAAAAATTAAATTCAATTAAAAAACACTGTAAGTAATCAACATTTTTCATAGGATAACTGGTGGGTGTTAAAATCTCAAATTAAGAGAACGTACTCTACATATCTAGAAAATGCTTCTCCAGATTGTTCTTAGTTCTTCAAAATAAACATAATCGATGTTTAATTTCTATAAGCAGCACCCGGCATACATCACTGAGTCTCTGCGGAAGCCTGGCTGTGGAACTGTACTTGGGGGTTAGCTCCTTAAGGGAAGCATCGCACTCATCACATTACTCCCTTTCTCTTCCAAGTGTCTCAATACAAATCATCGTTAATGGCTTATTAAAGGTATGACTCGGTGTTTATAGACATGTGCTGTATGCACAACGGGCTCCAAATCCTGAAAATAATCAGCCATACCATTTTATAACATCTTATGTATCTCTAATTATCAGAAGTTTTAAAAAAATATACATTCACCCAGGAGTGGTTGTACAGGCTTTTAATGTAAGCAGCCAGGAAGAAGGGCAGGTATAGCTCTTCGAGTTCAAGGCCAGCCTGGTCTACATAGTGAGTTCCAGGACAGCTGAGACTAAAGGAGACCCTGTCTCAAAAAAAAGAGAGAGAGAAAGAGAGAGAGAGAAACCTACCCATTTTTAATTAATTTTTTATGCACATGAGTATATTGCCTACATGAATGTAAGCACACCAATGTTGTGTAATTCCTGCAGAGGTCAGGAGAATGCATCAGAGTCCCTGGAAGTAAAGTTACAGATAGTTGTTAGCTATCATGTGGGTGCTGGGAATTGAACCCAGATCCTCTACAAGAGAAGTCAGTGCTCTTAACCACGGAGTCATCTCTCCAGCCCTCAAGAAACTCAATTTTAACCCAGCTCAATTTTAAAACTATAGATTACACTAAGCTTTGAGCAATTAAGGGGTTTAAAAACTGTCTTAAATCCTAGGAGCAAAGTTAACAGCTATGAGTGCTCATACCATAATATCAGAGAGATCTCAAGTCTCCCCACTATAAGCTCATTGTGATCTTCACAGTATTCCATGACTCATTCCTATCCCACATAAATAAATATACTTTTTTGCTGTGATTGGTAAATATAAATTCCAACTGATTTTTTAAAATGCTTTGGAATAAACCTAACCAAGGAGAACGAAGTTCATAATAAAACCTTAGAAACAGAAAAAAATTCCCTAAAAGTTGGAAGATCTGATTTCAAACTACACTACAGAGCCATGGTTACAAAAATATCAAGGTACTGGCACAACACAGATACAATGATGAGTGGGAAAGAATATAGGGTCAGATACAGCCACCTGATTTTCAACAAAAGTGCCCAAAACATACATTGAACAAAAGACACTCTTTTCAACAAAAGGTGCTGAGAAAACTGGGAATTCACAGGTAGAGAAATGATACTAGCTACTTGATCCATACCTCTCACTCTGTAAGTAAAGTGATTATTTATAACATTCACCAAAGATCATAATATAAGACCCGAAATTCTAAAACTCCTAGAAGAAAAACTACAAGATACAGGGACTCTAATTACTTAGAAAGCAACTATAGTAATTGACAAGTGAGATTACATAAGCTTCTATATAACAAAGGAAACTTTTGTCAAAGTAATGTGACAGCCTATTAAAAGGGCGAAAATCTTTGCCAACTATACATCCCAGAGAGACTGATATCTAGAATAAATAAAGACCTAAAATAAATTCAACCAATCAATGGGCAAATGAATTGAACAGACGGTTCTTTAAAAAGACTTACAAAGGGCCAAGAAATATATTTTAACAAAGAGAAAATGTAAAATAATTTCAGATTCCATATAAAACCAGTCAAAATGGCCACCATAAAAAACAAACAAAAAAGAAAAACAAACAAACAACAAAAAAACAAGTGGCCGAAAGGGTCAAGTTGTGGGGGATGGGGAATCCTTGCTCACTGCTGGTGGGAATGTATACCAGTGCCACTGGAAATTCTTCAGAAGCTTCCTCAAAAACTGAAAATAGAACCACTATATGTATACATACACTATATGTACTACACCCGTTTCCTGGCCCTTATACCCAAAGGAAGTTTATCAGCATACCACAGAGAGACTGGCACATCCATATTTATTACTCTACTGTTCACAATAGCACTGATACAGAAACAGCTTGGGTGCCCAGGAGAAGAAGAAAGGATGTGAGGAAGGAAAGTATGGGATTTGCACACAATGGAATTTCATTTCAGGCAAAATGAATAAAACTATGTAAGCTGCAAGAAAATGGTTAGAACTAGAGATCATCCTGTTAAATGAAACAGCCAGACTTAGATTTTCTTCATATGTAGAAACTCGAGGAACTACCACTCCACTCATCCACACTCATCCACAAATACGTGTGACATTAAAGTAGAATGGGCACTTGTGCGAAGAGGACGGACCCTACAGGGGGTGGAGAGAATAACCACAGAGGGTATAGGGGTAAGAAAGACAAAATGTTACATGTTTCCTCTCGTGTACATCTATATGAAAACATACATACACATATGTGTGTATGTACATGACATGCAAGGAGAACAGGGGCTGTTTGAGAAGAGGACCAGCATGGTGCAGTTTCTGATGAGTCTACATGCAGATTTGTCCATGTTGTGGATTTCGTGTTTATTTTTTGAGGTAGGTTCTTGCTATGTATCCCCAACTGGCATTCAACTCAAAGCAATCCTGCCTCCTGATTAATGGGATTGCAGGTACCCCTGCTGCACCCAGATTATTACTGACATTTTTTAAAGAATCAGCTTTTTATTTCTTTGATTTCATTGTTTTTATGTTTTCACTTCATTGATTTGTAGTATTTTATTATTTTCTAACTTCTGATTATCTTAGATTTATTTTGTTCTTTTTCTATGTTTTTAAGTGGGAAATTTAGATTTTTGATCTGGAAGTTTTCGCTGTTCTACCACACACAAACACAACACATACATGCAAATTACTCTCCAAACTATTTTCATTGTGCTTCACAAATTTTGCCATGTTATATTTTATTTTAATTCAGATCATTTCCCCCACAAGATTCTTCAATGATAATTCTTTTTAGTGTGTTTTATTTAATTTCCATTAGAAGATTTTTCCACTGAATTATATAAACAATTTTTAATGTGATTCCATTGTGGTCAGAAAACCAATTTGGAATGATTTCTACTCTTTTTAATCTGTTAAAGTATGTTTAATAGGCCAGAATGTTGTCTTAATGGATCTTCTGTGTGTGCTTGAGAGAAATACAACTGACTTGCACCATTGCTGCTTGGAATATCCCTGAAGTCCCAGTAGATTAGATTATTAATAGTGCTGTTCTGGTCATCTACAGCTTCACTGATTGATCACTGTCTGACAGAGGAATGGTATCATCTCCAAGTGTAACAGTGGGGTGATGTATTTCCTCTTTCAGTGCTCTCCACTCCTCCATTTTGGCTTCTTGTACTTTAAATTTTTTTTTAATTTTATTTATTTCTGTATGTGTATGAATGTACTGTCTGCATGTAAGTTTGTGCACCCGTGTTGTGCGATGCTGCAGAGGTCAGAAGAGGGTGTCGGATTCCCCTGGAACTGGAGTTCTCCTGGAATTGGAGTTTCAGACGGTTGTCAGCCGCCATGTGGGTGCTGGGGATAGAACATGGGTCCTCTGTAAGAGCGGTTGGTGCTCTTAACCGCTAGGCCATCTCCCCAGCCCCCGGCTTCTTGTACTTTAATACTCTCTTGTTAGGCACATACAGGTTCATGTTTGTTATCAATTTTTGGAGGAGTGAACTAGTTATTATAAGTCATTTACACTCCTTATTACTTATGTTTTTTATCATAGTAAAAACCACTTTGTGTGCAATTAATATAGCTATTCCATCTTTCCTGTGACCCAG
Organism: Rhizomys pruinosus; assembly: GCA_009823505.1. Taxonomy (NCBI): domain Eukaryota; kingdom Metazoa; phylum Chordata; class Mammalia; order Rodentia; family Spalacidae; genus Rhizomys; species Rhizomys pruinosus. The sequence continues at coordinate 1,423,951 of VZQC01012723.1, read as the reverse complement.
GTTGGCAGGATATAGTACCCCAGAAGCAAAGCAGATATCAGTAAGCCAAGTGTTTGATTCTCATCTTTGAAGGGGTTAAAAGACATTCAGCAACTAAATATGTCAAGTAGTCACCATTACTGTGAAAGAAAGTAACACATTGTCGCTAAAGTAAGAATGAGTAGCAATACGGAGAAAAATAACTTGGATAAACTATCTGAATATCTGGGGAAGAATATTTCAAGTGAAGAAAACAAATTCCAAACCTAAAGGCAGAGTCCTGGTAGGAATATTAGAGAAAAGGGAACAGTGCAAGAAGAACAGAATTAGCACATCTGTGATAGAATACAGGTACCGGGAGATCATGAGAAACATTATACAATGTGTTTAAGGACTTAGAATTATACTGTGAGAAAAGGAAGCATTTACATGCTTTTGTGAAGTGCTATATCAAAGATGGATCTTGAAAGTGAACAGTGGTAGGCAAAAGAAAGCAACAACATCAACACTGATAGTAATAACAACAGCAATAATAATATGATGATTAATCATTTGAAAAATGAGATTGGGGCTGGAGAGATGGCTTATTGGTTGAGAGGGCTGACTGCTCTTGCAGAGGACCCAGGTTCAATTCCCAGCACCCACACTGTCCTTAAACTGGGCGGGGTGGTGCACGCCTGTAATCCCAGCACTTAGCAGGCAGAGGCAGGTGGATCTCTGTAAGTTCAAGGCCAGCCTGGTCTATGGAATGAGTTCCAGGCCAGTTGAGGCTATAAGGAGACCCTGTTGAAAATAAAAATAGAGAGAAGAAAAATGAGGTCTTGAAATTTTGGGCTTAAGTGTCTAAAGGACACTTTCCTATGGAACCTTTCATTTCTTGGAATTAAAATCAGATAATGGCATCAATCTACAGTCTGGGTGCTTATCAGAGAATCAAGAACTGAGATTTGCCTATGAGTTTTCATTTCTTTTTTCTTTTTTTGGTCTTTTGGAGACAGGGTCTCCCTGTAGCCCCAGCTGTCCTGAAACTCACTCTGTAGACCAGGCTGGCCTTGAACTCACAAAGATCCGCCTGCCTCTGCCTCCTAAGTACTAGTATTAAAGGCATGCGCCACCACGCCCGGCCCAAGATTTTTTTTTTTTAGTGGAGTCAAACGTGGTACAAGAATCACATAGACAACTCTATACCCANCATGCACCACCACGCCTGGCGACTTTTCATTTCTTATTAAACATTACTGGATTTAACACATAGAGGCTTTCAAATTGTAGTAACACAAACTTTTGGTTCCTAGTTCAAGGATCCAGATTAAGAACTGTGCTCTCCCCCAGTGAAGGGGGAGGTGTGATCATCTTATCAGAAGTGTTGTCACCGCCCTCCTTCCCTCCTGTGTTTACCTCCCTCAGCAATGCCTGCTAAATCCATACAGTGAGATTTTTTTTTATAAACCTGTATAAGTAGTAGACAGATTGTTTTGGCCTCTTAAACAGGACTAGGATGTATTTTGTTTTAGCCAAATGGAATGAATACACACCACTAGCAAAATAAATGCAAATTTTGTTCTCAAGCAGATAAAAGCTTTAAAAGAGGGCTGAGGGAATATGCACCAAGTTTTTTGTAATGCAATATTCCACCAAAACTAGTTGCTTAACTCTTAAAGACTAGTGTCCATCCTTCCAGAATAATTTGGACAGACTTAGAGATCAAAGGTTGAAGGTCACATGTGCTACTTCCTTCCTGCACCACAAGTAGGGCTAGCTTGATGAAATAGCAAGTAGCAAAGAGAGACGGTGAAGACAGAGAATAAGAGACAGACGGTGGAAGCCTAGGCATGGGCTAAAGGAAAAATTTAAAAATTGGAAGAGGCCTAGAAAGCCACAAAGGTCTCTTGAATGGTAGATATGTAAGCAGGATAATAATTAAGAGTTAATGTGTCTGAGCCAAGTATACTGGGGCATGCTTGTGATTTCAGCCCTCAGGGGGTTAAGGGGGGAAGATAGGGTGCTCCAGGCCAGCCTGGGATGCACAGAAAGACCCCATACCAAAAAAGAAAACATGACACAGCACAGAGTGGGGGGGGGAGAAAGAGAGAGAGAATCTACTAGAGATCTAGGGACCCATGGATCACAGTGGCAAGGAAGGGATCTTATATTGACCATGACCAGAAGACAGATCACAACCTACACACATTACTGAATAAGACCATGTAGCTGGACTAGAGAGTAGGCTCCAAAGACATTACAGGATATACCAACTCAGTGCAAGCCAAGCAATGGCCACAAGCCCACCAAAGGTCCAAGGCTCCTTCCACAAAGCTACCTCCTGTGCCAGAAAGGTGCTCAGTAAAAAGAAGACATGGGGTAGGGAGACTGAGGAAACAGGATTGCCAGTTTGAGACCAGTGTGGACTACACTGCAAAATCATCTTCAAAAGCAAGGCTAAATAGGGGCTGGAGAGATGGCTCAGTGGTTAAAACCACTGGTTGCTCTTGCAGAGGATGCAGGTTCGATTCCCAGCACCCACTAATAACCATCTGTATGTAACTCCAGTTCCAGGGGATCCAACACCTTCTTCTGACTCCGCAGATATTGCACAAGACAGGTGTACTTCCATACATGTAGGCAATATACTCATACACATAAAATGAAATAATAATTAAAATTTTTAAAAAAGTAAAATAATGAAGTGAAAGGAAAAGCAAAAGGGAAGTGAGCCTGAGAAGAAGCCTTACCTAAGGGACAGGAAGTCACCAGGAAGTTAAAGAATAACCAGGAAGTGCTCAGATATACATAATGCACAAGATTAAGCCATATTTAAAATGTTTCTCCTTATTGCTTTTTTTCTGTCCTTGTTTCAATAAAAGGAAAAAGACTCACAGGATGTTCAGACCACTGGTATGATACCTAAAAATAGATGTGCACACTGGTCATAGTTCTTGTGTTGTTATGGTCAGTTTTAAACAAGCTGCACCATAGATCTTAAGGGGACCTGCCCTCCATACCCTGGCTCTTGTCTGATGCTGGGAAGAGGCACCTTGTTAAACATATGTCCTACCTTCCATGCCCAGCTACAGGAAAAGACTTCATCAAGAGATTCAAGATGTTTCTGAAAAGTGGAACAATAGAGACATTACCTACATCCCTTCCCTCAGTGTCACACTACCTAATTAAACCGACTTTCTCATATCCTCTTAGTAAGACATAATGACAGGAGGTGACAAAGCAAAGTCACAGCACTCCTGAGAATTGGCATCTGACCAGGCTCTTTCAGCCTAATAGTGTAATTAACCTTTTTAAATCCTATTCTCAGAAAAGTTTCCACGAGTGGGAGCAATGAGGAAATGTCCTCGAGTCACCTCCCTGCTGCCAGCCACTCACTTGCGGAATGGCAGTGGTGAGGAATGGCAGTCTGTTCTACATAGCAGACTTGAAAACACTGCTTCTCCCAAGGTTTGAGCTGTCAGATATCAGATTCACGTCACCAAGCCTTGCTTTTCACCTTCTTCTCTTTGTGAAGTGATTTATTCCTTTACAGTTCTTCATTTCTGTATTTCATAAGCTTGCTTTAAAAATGCAGAGAAGACACAGTCCAGCTGCACCTACCCTGTAAACCCAAACCAGCTCCTTCCACACATACTCCATCTCTACATTTACCCCCGCCCCCTTGGGTATATAAAATGTGATTCCACTGACAATTAATTAGGTAGCATTGTGGATGTAATATCAGGGTGTGTGTATGTTAGTCTGTATATCATTTTGTCTGTAGGTCACATTTATTTTTATTTTATTTATTTTCTATGTGTATGAATGCACTGTCTGCATGCAGGTTTGTGCACCCGTGTCGTGCAATGCCGCGGAGGTCAGAAAAGGGCGTCGGATTCCCCTGGAACTGGAGTTCTCCTGGAATTGGAGTTACAGACGGTTCTCAGCCGCCATGTGGGTGCTGGGGATTGAACCCGGGTCCTCTGCAAGAGCAGTCGGTGCTCTTAACTGCTAGGCTATCTCTCCAGCCCTGTAGGTCACATTTTAAACATGAATAGTTCACACAGCACTTCATAAATCTTAAATTGGTAACACTAATATGTGCTATGATATTTGTCTACAAGTATCTTGAGAAGAGAGAGAGAGAGAGAGAGAGAGAGAGAGAGAGAGAGAAGAGAGAAGAGAGAGAGGAGAGATGGATAACCCTGGAGCTAGAATTATAGGTGGCTGTGAGCCACCTGACATGGATGATGGGAACTAAACCCAGGTTTCTCCAAGAATAGCAAGCACTTTTAACTGTCATCTCTCTAGAGCCAAGAATGAAACTTTTCAAATCTCTTTTCATTCATGCTGGCTGTTGACCAGTGATATCACTGGATGGCTAAGGTATCAAAAATTACTGGGCCTGTCACATAGCCCTGGGAACAGCTCCACTCATTCAGTCATTCATAAATATTCTTGGAGTATTTATTATGTTCCTGGAAGCATCATGATACTCCGATACCTATTATCACAGGAGGAACTAAAACTTTCCATAAATAACTCTGGTTTAAAGTTCCCATGTGAGTGGTAGGAACAATGTAAGACTTGGAGAAAAAGTAAATTATTCCTGGCCCCGCTGATTGGGAAAACCATACAAACTGGATCCTCAGGTTTGTACATGGAAGTCCAAGATCTGCTCAATAAATCTTTTGGGAGCTGGGAAAAAAAGCCATTGAACTCAATGATTCATTTTCATTTTACCTGAAGTTTGAATTTCCATTATGTTTAGCTCCTAATTATTTTTTTAATATATTTTTTAAATTTTATTTATTTTTATATGTGTATGAATGTACTGTCTGCATGTAGGTTTGTGCACCCGTGTCGTGCAATGCCGCGCGGAGGTCAGAAGAGGGTCTCGGATTCCCCTGGAACTGGAGTTCTCCTGGAATTGGAGTTACAGATGGTTCTCAGCCTGTATATATCTATCTTGATATTTACTACTCAGCTGTAGTAAATATCAAGATAGACAGACAAGAATAAAATATTGATTTATTCTAATTTCCCATCTTATACTTCTGTTTCAGGGATGGCACCACACTAATGTAACAGTTGAAGACCAAGTATTAAATTTAGCCACACCGTCTGTTCAGACTATAACTGGGACTTAATTACAGTTTAATTTATAGGTTACAGGAAAGATGCTCACCTGAAAACTAGAATTTGGCAGATGTGACCTCACACTGCAAAAATTATCTGAAGAATATGAGTGTTATAACATCAAATCAGATTTAAATTCTTCAGCAAAACTGTTACAAGAAAACTTATAAGAACAAGACAAGGAATAAAGAAAATGGCTGCAGAAAGTTTGTGTCATTGGATTTGGAAAGACCTCGCACACTCTCATGTGTAAAGAGCTGCAGGCTTTAGCTTGCTTACGCTGAGCTTACTTACAAGGAAGTTGACTCTGTGAATTGTCACCTCGAGCCTTTTTCCAAAAGCTGGGTGCGGACGTGTAGTAAAAGTCACCAGCCTTTCTCAAGAGCTGGGTGCAAACATGCAGTAAAAGTCACCAGATACTCCAGCCTGATGTCTCAACTCAGTGATCTTGCAAGAACAGACCCTCCTCTGACGCCAGACCCTGTTTCACCCACCCCCTCCCCATTTC